>JAJIBD010023896.1:0-200071 GCA_021461705.1 Cryptotis parvus
TCACTTGATCACTTGAACCCGTTATTCATCGATTTGCTCGAGCTGGCGCCAGTAACATTTCCATTGGACCCTATCACGTGCCAATGTAGCCCAATGGCATCTGGTTGATTCAGGAATATGAAGAGCCTCAAACCGTTCCTTCAGGGTCTTAACAAGGAAGTCTGACCATCTTGTAGGTGGGCGGCCACGTGATCTTTGACATCCCGTGGGATCCAGTCGGTAACAGCTCTAGTCCAGCGGTTGTCTCCAAATCGCATTACATGTCCAGCCCATCTTATTTTCGATGCCTTGGCAAACGAGACAGCGCCCCTGATTCTGGAATAGCGACGGAGGTCAGAACTCCGGATTCCTTCACTCACTTGAGTGAGGCGTGATATTCCAAGCATAGCTCTTTCGATGCCTCTCTGGGGAGACCCGAATAGCATTCTCATCCTGCTTTCGTAGGGCCCAGGTCTCTGAGGCGTATGTTAATGCAGGGAGAACGGTGGAGTCAAAGAGATGTGCCCGGAGCCGGAGGTTCTTTGTCCTTTTAGCTATTTCTTCAATGCCTTTGAAGGCATTCCATGCCGCTCTCTTCCTCCCTGCGCAGCCTCAGGTTTTAGGTCCTTTATCATGTTGACTTCTCGACCTAGGTACACATAACTGCTGCATTCAGAGATGTTTGTTCCATTGAGAGTGAATGGGGCCTCAGGAACTAGTTCATTTCTCATGAACATAGTTTTCTTCAGATTCAGCTGTAGACCTACCTTTCCACATTCTCGGTTAAAGTCAGCCAGCATTTGTGCCGCTTGGCTAATGTTTGGTGTTATTAGAACGATGTCATCAGTGAAGCGGAGGGGTGTAGTTGCCGACCATCTATCTTCACTCCCATTCCTTCCCATTCTAATTGTCACATGATGTTCTCTAGGGTTCCACTGAAGAGTTTTGGTGAGATGGTATCACCCTGTCGAACCCCCTCTTTTGACATCAATGATCACTTCTTTGTAGAATGGTGAGATCCTGGTGGTGAATCCGTAATACAGCTCACGAAGGATCTTGATGTATTGGGTTTGAACACCCTGTTTGACTAGGGCTTCGATGACTGCTTCAGTCTCCACAGAATCAAAGGCTTTCTGTAAATCAACGAACGTGAGACAGAGCGGCATCTTGTACTCCCTACAAACCTCAATGAGCTTGGTTACTGTGTGGATATGGTCAATTGTGCTAAATCCTTTTCGGAAACCTGCTTGCTCGCATGGTTGTCCTTCATCTAGTGTTCTGCCAATCCTGTTCAGGATGACTCGTGTAAACAGCTTGTAGATGACAGACAACAGGCAGATGGGGCGATAGTTGCCGATGTCGTGAATGTCTCCCTTCTTGAACAGTAGAACTGTCCTGCTGGTTTTCCATTGGGAGGGCACCTTGCATTCGGACAGGTAGCGTGTGAAGAGCAGAGCTAGTGTATTGATGAGTACCGACGGCAGATTCTTCAGATGTTCGGATCTGACTTTGTCTGGGCCTGGTGCTGTTCCCTTCTTTACTGACCGAGATGACATGTCGGATTTCAGAAGGGAGAACGTTGGGAATGACATATCCATCCTGTGGAATTTGGTATGTGGGCAGGTGGATGTGGCTATCAAAGAGATTTGAGTAGAAGTCCTGGTTAATCTTCTCCATTGCCTTTCTGGAAGATGTGATAGATCCATCAGGGCGTCGGAGGGCAGTCATCTTGGTCTTATAGTTGGCGAAGGACAGGCGGGCAGTGCGAATACTTTTCCCGGCTTCTGCTGCATCTTCCAGTATTTCTGCTCTTCTGTCTTTGAGGTCTGCTTTTATAGCTTCTCTGCACAGTTTAGCAAGCTTGGACGTTAGCATTTGGTCTCCTGAGGCTCGCGCCTTGCCACGTTGGCGAATGAGCTCAAGAGTTTCTGAAGACAAGCGTCCCTTTGTGTCTTTCTCTCTCTCGGCCTTCTTCGCACAATCATGGATCTGAGTCACAATCCATTTAGTATATAAAATATAAGAATTGTTTTCTAATGTCAAACCTGATAGTTTCTAGCTCTTCCCTCATTCCATCTTGGCAATGGTGGCGGCGTTTCAGTGGCTGTCCTGTACCTGGGAGCACTGTACCCTCCAGAGGCCTGGCCAGGAGATGGTTGCTCACATCCACAGTTCCGTAGCCTCGCTGCGCGCATCATCCTGCAAGATGCCATGTTGCTGGCAGGCGCCCCAGCGGGAGGTGGTGAGCACGGGCCAGTACGGGATTGAGGCAAGCGGCAGGCAGTATTCTCAGGGCACAGTTCATGTTCTCTGGACTGTGCTAGGAAACCGAGAGGTCAGACAGGACAAGAGGATGGAGACAGGCTGGGCAGGCAGTGGCTACGATGCAGCCACACACCTGACACTTTGTCGCTACGGACCTGCCTTTGGCAAGAAGGACCCCAAAGCTGACTTCCCAGCCCTTCGCATCCCTGGTTCTCTAGCCTAGCCCAGGAAGGCACCGGCAGGAGAATCCAGCTCGCGGCCCATTTGGTTTGCTGGTGAGTTGTGTTCATTTTAAGACTGAGAACAGAGCCAGGGGTCCTGCTGCCGACGCGTCCGCGATTGTCATTCATTGGCGCCCCTGAGCAGCTTCGCCAACGAGGGAAAGAAAGACAGGGTTTTTGAGTTGAACGGAAACAAATTTCTTGATTGATGATGCCTGCCAATGTGGAAAGTGAAAGAACGTGTCAGTAAGTCATCAGAATTAAAGCAGGGCAGGGACGGGGGAAAATAACATAAATCGGGATGCACCAAGCCGCATCCAAGGGCGGAGGCAGCAGAGTGCAGAGACGAGCTGTGGGCGGGAAGGACCGCCTGCCGCAGACCGAGTGGGGCGGTCTGTCCTGGCTGATGGAGAACTGCAGCTCCCCACAGCCAGAGAAGGCTCAGTTGAAAATGGGGCTGGGCAGGTGATTCAGTGTAGGACATGTGCCGTGCCTGTGCGAGGCTGGGTGTCCACCCGGCATCCTCCGGACTCTGAGCCTCACCAGGCGTGAACCTGGTGCCCCCAGCACGGCCTGGCCTGGTCCTGGGCCTCACGAGCTCTGCCAGCTGCAGCCCAGAGGCAACAATAAAATGAAGAGAAAAAAACGCACAAAAGATGACATCACACTCAAAAGATGACATCACACTCAAAAGATGACATCACTGAGTGTGATCTCTGTTCCCACGCAAAGGATCTGCACATGTCTCTAAAAAAGGAACTACAGATGCCTTGCATGCGAGCAACCCAGGTTTGATCCCTGCCATCGCAGATGGTCTCCCAAGCCCTGCCACGAGTGACCCCTGAGTGCAGAGCCAGCGGTCTTTCCAGTGTCTTCCCTATTTCCTGAAAAAAAAATGCAAACAGGCAGAAGCACATGAAAAGACGCCACTAGTGGCTCCAAATGGAGTCACACCTCACATGCTTTGGGATGACGGACTCAAACAAGCCCCAAAGTAACAAGCTGTGGCACAGGTGCAGAGACGTTGGAGCCAGGCTGCACCGTAGATGGGATGTGAAATGGTCCAGCCCCTGTGCGGAGGACGATGCTGATTCTCAGAAGAAAACCAGAATGACCACATGAGCCAGCAGTTCCTCTCCCGGACAGAAGAGCCAGACAAAGGAGTCAGAGGTCTCGGAGAGAGATTATTGACCATGTGCTCAGCAGCGCTATTCCCAGTCCCTAAGGCTTGGAGGCAGACCAAGAGTCCACTGCTGGACAGAGATATAATCAGCATGTGCCGTGGTGCAGACAGCGGAGTATTACTCAGCCTTGAAAAATAAGAGGCATTCTGACGGTGTTCAGTGTGGATGGGTCATGGGAACATCCTGCTAAATGTCACAAGATAAATACTGTGAAAAAATATGCAAAAGAATGCATCTCCTTAAAGGAGGTTTCTGGAGTAGGCAAACTTGTGGAGCAAAACTCAGACTGGGATTTGCCAGGATCTGGGGGTGAGGGGCATGAGGAATTGGTTAGTGGCAGTAAACTGTGACGTGACTAAGTGAAGTCTGGGGATTGCTTTACAATAGTGTGTATTTCTTGACGTTATGGAACTGTACACTTTTAGACTATTTGGTGAGTCAGTTTTATGTTTACATTTACCAAAACCTAAATAATCTATACTTTTGTATATCAGAGAAAGAGGGCTGAGAGGTTGTGTGGGGTTAAGGCTTTTTTTTTTGTATGCAGCTGACCCACGTTTAATCCCTAGCATCACACAGACCTGAAAGTGACCAGGAGTGACCCTGAAGAGCCCCTGAGCACTGCCAGATGTGGTCCAACACCCCACCCCAATTCAGAAACAGCCTTTTTGTTTCATTCCTATCCCTTTGCTTAATATTTAATTCATATCTACGTGTATGTATTTATGGATATATATTTATAATCTCCAGTTTTTCCCCTTTAGCAAGTTTCTTGTTATACTCAAATGATTTGGAATTGCCTTTGAAGTACTGATTTTATACTTTTATGGTTTGGGATGTAAGATTATGTTAGGAGCTGGAGTGATAGTACAGCTGATATGGTGTTTGCCTTGCACACAGCTGGCCCAGGTTCAATCCCCAGCCTCCCATATGGTCCCCTGAGTACCACCAGGAGTTCATTCCTGAGTCGAATAATCATTCCAGGAGTAACCATTGGGCATTGCCAATTGTGGCCCCAAAACAAAGCAAAACATTTTTGAAAGAAAACTAGGTTTAATCTTAAAGCTTGAGTGAACAATGTTTTCTAAAACTATACCAACCCCCTGCTAGAAAGCATTAGGTGACACAAAGGGTCTTCATAAAATCTCAGACACGCGAGGTCTGTTATTTCATCTTGGAGACTGATTCCGTGATCATGCGCTAATTCATTTCACATTAGCCACAACAGAAATAATCATTCCACTTCTTTAAGTCTTGAAATTAATAAATCTCAGATGTGGTGTTCAATAAAGGTGAATTGAGATACTTTCTCATGCCTCTGTCTCCTACTGTATTAACTAACTCAAAAAATAAAGCTGGCAGAAGCTCTGGTCAGGAAAGCAGCACTCTAGAAAATTCTTCTGGGCAAAAACTTGTGCAGACGATACCGTCCGTTTCAGGGCAGGAGCTGGAGGTACCCAGGCGCTAGATGCGGACGTGGCCTGGCACATCCGTCAAAAGGCGCCAGTTCTTCTGCAGCCCGAAAACCCATCCTTGGTGCCTGGGCTTTGAGAACGTGCCAGGCGTGCGTCCAGTCTTCACGAGGAGAGAAGGGAAGTTCATTGTGAGAGATGAGCAGGGAAGTGTGCAGAAAAGAAGATGGGGAAGCGGAGACCTGAGAGACGTGAGCCGGCCCTGAGGGACGGAGTGCCCGGTTTGAGCTGCGGCTCCTGCTGAGGTGCCCAGGTCGCAGCTGCCGGGCTCTCGGGCCCCGGAGGAAGCCCAGTAACATCATCCTGCAGCCTTTGGAAGATGCGGAGGCAACACTGAGGCTAGGCCAGCCGGGAAGTCAAGCGGGAGATTCCATACCACATCTCAGCCTGTCTCTGGCAGAAGGGAATGGAGAGGATGGAGGGTTGGGGTGGGCTGGAAGTTCAGCTTCTGTTTTCATTAGCTTATGTGATTGTTAGGAGATTAGATTACGTTTAGACTTTTTCCAGGCCTCAGTGTGTTGATGAAGGTAGTAGTGGGTGATTTGAAGCTATGATCTGCAGTTTTGTTTTTGATACTTTATTTATTTCCCCCAATTTTCCCCTTTATATAAACACTGTGGCTTACAAAGTTGTTCATGATGATTTGTTACAGGCATTCAATATTCCAACATCAGTCCTACCGCCATTACTGTCTCCAATGTTCCCAACCTGCTATGGGGGTACCTCTTAAGCCTGCCCCCATAGCAGGCCCCTCAATAATTTATTCAGTATTGCTTGTTATCAATCATTTGCTAACAGAATGATCAAAAGCTGTTTCCTTAGAAGAAAGTTAGTGAAGGTTGTATCTCACCTTGAAGCCATTATGAGTATAAGAGATTACTAAGATGTTGTTACAGGTCAAGCCTTCTGTGTTGATATCTTGTTAATTGAGCCTGTTTGCCTTCTATATTACAGTCCACCCAATCTAATATGCTACTTTTCTTATTTATCATTGTTGTAGACTTTGAGATGTTGCATGGTCACATTTGATCCGTGTGTGTGTGTGTGTGTGTGTGTGTGTGTGTGTGTGTGTGTGACTGCCGGGGCTTCCAGAAGTACAGGGAAAAGGGAGGAAGTGGTCCATCCCAACTCGGTGAAAGCCTGGAGATTTCAGTCACAAAACCCATGTACATGATTTTTCAGTAAATCAATTTCTGGGTGAGGCTCAGTCCAGGCAAGGGATCTAGTATGGCAGTGATTGTGGAGCGTGGGAGCTTTCAGCAGCCTGCGCCCTGTTTGAGTGGGCCCTGGGCTGACCTGCCCGTGCCAGGGTGCCCAGCATGACTCAGCCTCTTTTGGGATCTGGGAGGATCTCAGCATCTTGTTGAT
Source organism: Cryptotis parvus (assembly GCA_021461705.1). Lineage (NCBI taxonomy): Eukaryota > Metazoa > Chordata > Mammalia > Eulipotyphla > Soricidae > Cryptotis > Cryptotis parvus. Next base: position 6,490 of record JAJIBD010023896.1, read on the forward strand.
CTTTTTTGAGGTTTCTTTATGAGTCTCTGGATTGCGGCTGGTAAATGGGCTTACACAGCATCTGAGGTGGTTCATGGGCGTGACTGCCAGGGCTTCCGGAAATACAGGGGGCTGGGGGTGGCACATCCGGGAGATTTCAGTCATAAAATGATCTGCAGTGTTTGATGAACTGGTATAAACAAGCTACTAACTTGGCCTCTGGACATGCATTTGTCTGTTTATTTTGCACCGAGCCAAGTGGAGATGTGGTATTGTATGATGCAGCGCTCAGCATGTTTGGTTTGTTGGCTTGTTTGGAAGCCAGCACTCCTGGCAGTTCTCAGGGGACCCATGCAGTGCCTGGGAACAAACTCAGGCGCACAGCCTGCGCTCCCATTGCTGGGAGCCATTTCCCTGGCCCAGCAGAGTTGTAGTTTTTCAGCAGCCTCTTTGGAAAATGTCATAAAGATTCCTTAAAAATACAAAACAGAAAAGGAATTTCAGTATAATAGAACAATCCTGCTCCAAGGCATTTTTCTGGAGGATTTGAAAATGCTAATCTAAAAGTGTATTTGCCTCAGTGTTTATCACAGCATTTTTCACAGTCATTAAAACATTGAATCAAGAAGTTGTGATGGATCAGAACTCGCAGGACTGAGAGCAGGCTGCGCGTGTGAGAGGCCTGGGTTTGGTCCCTGGCACCGCATGGCCCCTCCAGCATTGAGCTGGGGTGATCCCCAAGCACAGAGCTGGCAGGAGCACCTGCGTCCCCCTAGGTGTGGCCCAAGCACCAAACAAACAAACCCCCAAACAAGCAAGCTCAGCAGCTGTAGCTCCGGTGTTTCTTCTCAGTGGGCTGCTACTCAGCCTTGAAAGATGATTCCAACCAGGCCTTTGGGGATAAAGACGTGTGGAACTTGGGGCGATGATACTCAGCGAGGAAAGGAAAGAATTCCCTGGTGGTTTCCCTGCCATGGAACATGAATATGTCAAGCAAGCTGGGACCACACAGAATTCACGCCCGCTCAGTGAAGACTGTGGCCTCAGTGGGGAAGACCGGCTGCCGGGAGCAAGTGCGGGAAGAATGGGCCGAGGGTCTCGGGGCATAGATTATTAGTGCTAGAGCTTTGGTGGTTGGAGCAGTGACACTTACAAGCATCTGGAGATAGAAACGTTGTTCCTGAAAGTCTGTAGTATCATAAACAACTGATAAATGAAAGGAATGTTTCTAATGTACGTATGGACATAATTTGCAAAGGCAGTAGACGGAAGTATGGGTTTGTTTGGGTTTGGGGGCCTTACCTGTTGGTGCTCAGAGCTCACTCTTAGCTCTGTGCTCAGAGGTCACTCCTGGTGGGCTTGGACACCATCAGCAGCGCTGGGGATTGAACCCAGGTCCACCTCGTGCAAGGCAGGGGCCTTAGCACTGTACTCTCTCTCCAGCCCTTAGACTAATTTATTTAAACTTCTTTTGCAGTGTATGTTCTGCCAGGGAGACCTGGGCCAACTGTCATTTGAAGGGAACGGGCGAACAATCAGATCAGCACCTTCTTTCATGCCAGGATGAGACTTCGATGGTAGAGCATGTGCCCTGCGCCTGGGAGCCCTGGGTTCTGTCCCTGGCACCACTGTGCCCTGCGTCTGGGAGCCCTGGGTTCTGTCCCTGGCACCACGAGACAAAGCAGGCTGCCAGGTCTTAGACGGGAGCTTTTTCATAACTGAATTGTGCAGATGGTTTACTGCCGTGGATATTTCTATCAGACCGTCGCTGCTATACTGCAGAGCGCTGTATTCAGTTGCCAGCTTGCGCTTGTTCCTTCAGCATGTTAGAGCATTGCGTCTCGTGTACTGAGGGCTCTGTGTGTACCAGGGACTGGGGTTGGTGGAGTTTGATTATACGCCAGGCCCTCAGCAGCCTCACATGTTCTCCCTCACGATTGCCTGTTGTTGTTGTTGTTGTTGTTGTTGTTGTTGCTTTATTGTTGTTGCTGTTGCTGTTGTTGTTGGTTGTTGTTGTTTGGGGGGCTACACCTGCTGATGCTCGGGGTTACTCCTGTCTCTGCACTCAGGAATCACTCCTTGCAGTGCTCAGAGAACCCATTGGGATTCCGGGGATCAAATATGGTCACTCGTGTGCAAGGCAAGTGCCCTACCCATTGTATTCTTGTTCCAGCCCCTGCCTGGGTAATATTCTTTTTTGGGCAACACCTTGTGGCTTAGTCACCTAGATGTGAACATGAGAAAACTGACCTAAGAATCCAGAGCTAGTACAGCTGGTCCACAAGCCTGATTCTAATCCCCAGCTCCACGTATGGTCCCCCCAACCACCACCAGGGGGTCACCCCTGAGCACAGAGCCAGAAATAACCCCCCTCTCTGCCCCCCTGTTCTGTGGACCACTGCCTCTCCCGCTATCCCTCCCGCCAAAACAACTCATGACCTTTGAGCATTATTTTGACCTTTTTAGTATTTTAGCCTAGAAAATAGGTCTGTTTGAATAGGAATTTGATGATATCATCTTATCAGAAATAGACCGGAACCATAGTAGGGAGGGACCTTGCCTTGCATGTGGCTGGCCTGGGTTCGATCCCCGTCAACTCATATGGTTCTCTGAGCACCGCCAGGAGTGATGCCTTAGCGCAGAGCCGGAGTAAGTCCTGAGCATCTCTGAGTGTTCCCTCTCCAAAGCAAAAATGGGAGTTAATACCAGTGGTCCATAGAGGTTTGGGAGGAAAGTTAGCAACTCAAGGGGGTCAGGGGCTCTTACTCGGGATGAGAGAGGTCCTGCAGGGAGGGACACCCCCTTGCAGATGGAGCCCCAGAGAACAGAGGAGCTGGGAAACCACTCAGGGGCCCTCTGCAAGGCCCTGGGGGGTGCTCAGAAGGAGAGGAAACCAGCTGGTGCTTTCGGCAGCTCTGGTCCCCAGGTTCGGAAATTCTCTTTGTTTTGTTCAAAGATTTAATTTCCTCTCTTGTCTGTTTTCCCTTTGCCACAGAAATCCCCTGCGAAGAAGCTGAGCCACGCGATTAGCAAATCTTTGGGGTGTGTGCCTTCCAGAGAGCCCCCCACACCCTGTCTTTCCTGAGCAGCCGGAGAAGCCCCTTGACCTCGCCAACATCATGTAAGTACAAACCCCGCCCACACCCGAGTGTCCCCTCACGCCCAGACCTGGAGCCTTCCAGGTCACCCTCTGGGGAAAGTGACACCTCAAGCCTTCAGCTCTTGGAATCCCTCTGAGCTCGTGAACCCGCGTCGCTGTCAAGCAGGCGTGTGGGGCCTCACGAGCCCCCGTTTGCTGGCTTTGGCCACAGGTGCAGTCGCGCTCAGCGATCTGCCCCTGCTCGCGTGGCGGTGACCCCTTCACAGCAGCCCCGGCCTGAGGATCAGTTTAGTCCGCGAGGCCTGGGAAGGCGGCACCGTGCTCTGCATGGACGGGGGTCGGGACACGTGAGGTCAGGCTCTGTAAATAAAGCTGGGGTTTATGTATTTTTTAGTTGGTGTGAAATAAGTGAAAGCTGGGACAGGGGAGAGGACAGATGGGTTAGAGAAATAAGGAGGGAGGTCAGGTGGCGGGAACAGTGAAGGGGTAGAACTCTGGACTGAGTTTTTGCTCTTCTTTTCTTTGCCTTTGCTTATATTAGTTCATGGATTTGATTTTGAGTACCCAGAAGTGCTCAGGAACCACTCCCTGGCCTGCACTTGGCGTTCTGTTGCCGGCAGTGCGGAACTCCTTGGGCCGAGCCCGTGGTGCTGGGGATCGAATCCGGGCATCCCATGCCCCCAGCCAGTGCTCAGCCCAGGCCCTCTCCATGGGTGTTTCATTCTCCGTGAAGACAGTAGTGAGGAGAGAGCAGCTGGGTAATATGGTAGATTTTTGAAATAGGGTCACGCCTGGCAGTGGGGCGTGAGGACGTATGGTATCAGGGGTTAGACCTGGGGCCTCACATGTGCTGGGCAGGTGCTCGCCCACTCGCCGCCACCCCCTGCGCCCCACCCTGGTGGAGTCGTAGATCCTTCATGCTCATCAGGTGCCCGGAAGCTTTGCTGTTGGCATCGACATCCGTTCTCTAATCCCCGCCTTCTGGAAGGCCACGTGACAGCACGTGTTCACGGGGTTCTTGGTGTCTTTTCTCTTCCCCCCCCGTGCGCGTAGGGAATTGAAAGTTCAGAGCACTCAGTCGGCAGTGGGGTGTGATGAGTCCCCCCCACACTCCTGGTGCTCCCGTGTGGCTCTCGGTCCACTGCAGGTCTCCCCTCTGCTCTGGATGAGTGGCCGTGAGCAACGGTTTGTTTGTTGGTTTGGGTTTGGTTTTAGAGGACCACACCTGGTGGTACTTAAGGGTCACTTCTACCTCTGCACTCAGGAATCACTTCTGGGGTGCTTGGGGGACCAGATGGGATGTCGGGGATCAAACCTGGGTCAGCCACAAGTAAGGCGAGTTCCCCTCCCTGCTGTCCTATCACTCGACTCCCATGAGCTGTTTCTTGACTTACATTGGGGTCATTAATCAAATCCCGCGTGAGGTGTGGCAGCCCCTTAGCTCTGTGAAGGAGCATCCTGATTTTTCATGGTGATCACCACTTCCCACGTTCGTCACTTTTGCACCTTGAGCCTGTCATCTGGGCACAGTGGCAGTAAGAGGGGACTTCTAGAGTCGGGCTGAGTCCAGATCCATGGAAGACACGCCCCCCACTGGTCTTTTGGCTCTACTCCACGTGCACTGATGTGGGTCCCCTGGGTCTGTGTCCCCTCCCTCCTCTCCGCCCCCTCACTTCTGACATCTGTGCCGTTCTGTCATAGCTGGTCCCTGTATGATAGATAGATTACGAAAGATAGATCTATGAAAGATAGAGCTGATAGTTCCAGCTGCCACGTGTTTCCTGAGCCGTTCTGCGGGTCACATCTAGACCCCAAGTGAGTGGCAGCTTTTATAGCAGTTTTCTGGGTGGTGTATGAGAGGTCTGGGGTCTCCCGTGTCATCACAGGGACCACAGTTCCTGTGACCTCCCACCTACCCCCACCCGTCCAGGGAATCTTCTTCCTTCCACACTACTGAGCACTGACAGGTGGGCCCGATGGACTTTCTTGGACACTTTTTTGATTTTTTTGTTTTCTTGTTGTTGTTTTTTGGTTTTGGGCACACCAGTATTGCTCAGGACATAACCTGGCCCTGTGCTCAGGATTCACTCCAGGCAGGGCTCAGGGAACCATATGGATGCCAGGGATTAAACCAGGTCGCACCATGTGCAAGCAGGTCCTACCCACTGTCCTATGGCCCCAGCCTGTCTTGGGCATTTTATGTCCTTGATTTTCCTTCTGTCTCCTGCGACTGTTTCACTCCATGATTTCTTCCCACCCCCAAAGAGTGGAATGTGACCTCTCTATGAAGTTTTTATTTTAAATTGTGCAAGGCGCACTAAAAAACAGGACGTGACAGGGCCAGAGAGATAGTGCAGTGGGGAGGACTCTTGCCTTGCACCCAGCCAACCTCTTTTTCAATCCCCAGCACCCCCGTATGGTCGTCAAGCCCTGCCAGGAATAAGTCGTGAGCACTACCAGGGGTCGCCCCAAACAAAAACATTTTTGAAAGGAAAAGCAGTGTGCGAGGATTGGGTGTAAGCGAGCAGCCACACGGGCGAACACGGCGCCCTCCTGAACACAAGGGCTCGCCAGGAGCTGCCCTCTTGCCTCTCCTCCCTCCCTAAAAAATGGCTAATGTTTCTCTCCTTCAGTTGGTGGGTTTTTATTTGTATATATCTTCTTTGACTTGTGGGGAGTTACAGCCTTTGGTGTTTGGGGGACCGTGCAGGGCCAGGGATAGAACCCAGGGCCGGGCCAGAGTGATAGGACAGCAGGTAGAGCATTTGCCTTGCACGCGGCCAACCCGGGTTTGATCGCTGGCATCCCGTATGGTCCCCTGAGCACCACCAGGAGCATCACTGGGCGTGACCCAAAGGTAAATAAAAGGACCCAGAGCTTTCCTTGAGCCAGACCTGAGCCCCCACCCCTACCCCAAATCACATCTGGGCTGATCTTTGTGATACTGCACCTGAACATTTTATTAAATCATTGTTTGCTCTCCCTCCTACTTTTTTTTTTTTTTTTTTGGCTTTTTGGGTCACACCCGGCAATGCTCAGGGGTTACCTCCTGGCTCTGCACTCAGGAATTACTCCTGGCGGTGCTCGGCGGACCATATGGGATGCCGGGATCGAACCCAGGTGGACTCTGAGCAAGGCAAATGCCCTACCGCTGGGCTATTGCCCCAGTCCCTCCTACCTACATTTTTATTGCCATTGCTTTTTTCTCCTTCTCCTACTTCTCTTCCTCCGCCTGCTTCCTTTCTTCCTTCTTTCTCTCCGTGTTTTTAATCTACCTGTTTGAGTTTCTTTCTTTTTAAACACCATCGGGTTTGCAGCTCGCTTTCTAGCTTTTCCCCACTATGGTGCCCTTCCGACCTCGTTTCCTTCTTGTGACTCCCCTGCCCTCCCCGTTGGCCCCCTAGTCCCGTGCCCACACCCCTATTTCTGCAGTTTTCACCTGTGGTCCATGCAGAATACCCTGGACCCGAGGGGTCTCTATGGTCCCCGTTGAGAAATACCGGGCTAGGAGTGTAGGTTTCAGGCTTTCAGCACCACAGTCGGCGTCTGTGGGGGCCACACCGTGCCCCCCGACAGGTCTGCTTTCCTTCCATCACCCAGCGAACGCTCTTTTATGTAATCCCCTCTCCCCGCTCTCCGCGTGCCTCCTGGTTACCAGGTGACCACTGTGTTGTTCTCATAACTGAGAGTTTACTTTGCCTGTTTGTTCTAACACATGGGAAGGAAATCCTTTGTTGTGCTCCATCTGACTGATTTCACTGCGCATACGTGTCTTATTCAGCGCCATCGGCGTTTGTATCTGATGTGATGCAGCTGACCCAGTTCTCTGTCTCTGCGTTGGAGCAGTAACCTCTCTGTTTGCAGACATTCTGCCATGTCCTGCTCCCCTACAGAGCCGCCGCTGTCGCCAGGGACTCGCAGAGTGGCCCGGGCTGGTGGCCTGGGTCCTCGGTAGCCTGCCCCTGCCCAGCGCCCTGCTCCCTTAATGACGTGAGGGACAGGGGCACCCTTTCCAGGGAACGCCTGGCCTGTTCTTCACCCTTTGCTTTCATATAAATGTTTTAAATCTTTTTCTAGAGTCCCTCTTGTAATTGTGCTGGATCCGAATGGAAGATCATTAATTCTTAAGATCAAATTGGGGAGAATTTATTCTTTACACTATTGAAGCTTCCATGAATTAGCTGTATTTCCATTTGTTTAAATAGACCTGTGTGCTTTCAGTAAAATTACATTAGTTTTTGCTTCAGAAAGGTGCTATGTGTGTGTATAAATATGCTACATTTATTATTATTATTATTATTATTGTTATTATTATTATTATTATTATTATTGCAAATGGTAGTTTGTGTGTTTTGGAGGCCACATCCAGCCGTGTTCAGGGCTCACGCCCAGGTCTTTGCTTAGGGATCACTCCTGGCGGTGATCGCTTGTGGTGCCCAGGATTGAGCTGGGGTCAGCTGCATGCAGGCAAGTGCCTTAGCCCTTGTACTCTCTCTGGCTCACACAAATGGTGCTTTTTTTTTCTACAGAGTTTTGTTGTGGTTTTTTTTTTTTTTTTTTTTTTTGGGTCACACCCGGCAATGCTCAGGGGTTTCTCCTGGCTCTGCACTCAGGAATTAATCCTGGCGGTGCTAGGGGGACCATATGGGATGCCGGGGGCAAATGCCCTACCCGCTGGGCTATCGCCCCGGCCCCCCCCATTGTTGTGTTTTTTTTTTTGAGGTAATATTTCTGTGCAATAAAATGCCCACTTTAAGTGGTGTATTTTACCAGCTGAGTTTTGGCAAATGTATCCATTTGTATAAATGGTGGCTTAATTTGAATCTTGGTAGTTGTTGGTATATAAAAACGCAAATATTTTAGCATTTTAATTTATTATCTAGCCATCTTGCTTGCTCATTATTTCTATAATTTGTACTCAGGGTTCTTTGGAATTTCATATAAATAATTATATCATATGCAATAAAGGTCTATTTTTTTCCTTTATCTTGCACTCCTTCTGCTTTTAAATATTAATCACACTTTTAATTTGGGTCTTGCTATTCTGGCTAGAACCTCCAGTATAGTATAGAATAGAAGCGGTTTAGTAGATATTCCGTGCTACTTCTGGTCCCAAAGGGAATGCTTCTGCTCCCAGCATTCCCTTCGGGACTCTGGATGCAAAGATGAGCATCTACTATGGCACTTTATGTCGGTTTTAAGGCTTATCAGGTGAACGAGGATCCTTTCCGATCCTGATTGACTGAAATGCTTTATTTTTTGCCTTGAATTGTCAAAATTTTTCTTTCTACGTTAAGGTGATTGTAAGAATTTATCATTGTACTTCACTTGTCACTTGTCTTCCCGTTGTTCATCGATATGCTCGAGCGGGCAGCATCATTGTACTAAATTACATTATTTTTTAATTAAAAAGTTCTTGTGTGAGGGCCCACACCTGGTCTCGCAGTGGGGGCCACGTATCCTGGGTGTCAAAGACAGAGCCTCACGCGTGGACAGTGTGTGCCTTTGAACTCCCTGACGTTCCTGAGCAAACACAAGTTGACTTTTCCAATTGGTTCCTCAATTGCAAATGTCACTACTCTGATTAGATTTTGATTAGGTGCTTATAAGTTCAGTTGTACGGTGATTTCCCTTGTTTTTTTTTTACTATTAAGACAAGCTTTTCAAAGGTTTGCCATCCTTTATTTTGGGATCACACCTGGATCTGCTGGGGTAGCACCTAGGTCCAGGAGTTGAACTCAGGCCTCCCCAAATGCAAGGCATGGTCTCTAGCCCTGGCCTCAGGTTGGTCACCTCTCAAAATGGAAGAGCATTCTCTTATATATATATATGTATATATATAAGAGATATAAAAGAGCATTCTCATATATATATATATATATACATATATATATGAGCTTAAGATGGGGATTATTTGCTAGTTAAGCTTTTTGGTAAAATTTGCTGATGAATTTATCGTGTCTAAAGTCTTTGTGGGAAGATTTTTTTTTCTTTTCATTTTTCTTTTTGTGTGTGTGAATGGGAAGATTAATTTTCAGCTCCACTTTTTTTGTAAATGGTATAACTGTTTTCATATTTCTCTTTTGAATCACTTTGGAACTGTTTTGTCATTGCTGTTATTTGTATTTTTGCTCTTTGGGTCGCACCCAGTGATGCTCAGGGCTTACTGATGCTCTGCACGCGGTAGTTACTCCTGACTGCTTGGGAACCATTTGGGATGCCGGATATCCAACCTGGGTTGGATGCATGCAAATCAAAGGCCCTAGCGCTGTCCTGTCGCTCTGGCCCCAGGGACATGGTGTGTTTGTAAGAATTTGTTCATTTCACATATATTCCCAAAGTGCTGTGCACAGAGTTTCTGATTTTTGTCTGTAGTGCGTGTGCTCACTTTCCCTTTTCACTCCTGTTTTGTGTTTATGTTTTTTTGAGACTCTTCCTTTGAAAAACCTTGCCAGAGATTCGTCACTCTTGGACTTTAAGAGAACCTACTTTGGGTCTTGATTATTCTTTTATTGTATATTTAAGTTTTATTTCATTCTCATATTTATGGTTTATTTTGTTATCATTTATTACCGCACTCATTCTAACTCAGGATTTTTTTTCCTGATACGAACATTTAAAGCTTTACAGTTTTGTCATTTCTCTCTGAGTCATGCCCAAGTTTTGTTATTGTTTAGTTTGTCTCTGATTGACAGGCTGGCGCTCAGTGGAGAGTATGTTCACAAGTGAGGCTCTAGGCTTAGTCCCTGGCCACACACACAGTGTTTTTTTTCCTTAGCTCCTTTCTAATATATTTAAGAGATATACTTTCTCAGTTGTTACTTTCTAAAACAAATCATTTGTGATGTTCAGTTCTTTCAGTGTTGTTGAGATATGATTATGACCGGTATTTGCTCAAGTTTTTGTTACATTCCAGATAAGCTGGAAAACAAGCTTCTTGTTGCGTGCAGAATTCGGAGAGGGGCCGTGAAGCGTGCTCGGGGAGAGGCCAGGGATGCTTCATATGAATGAAGCTGTATGTCCCATGGGCACATCTTCTGATGCCTGAATCACTAATACAGTTGTGTATTTCTCTAGGAAAGTCATTTTTGTTTTGTTATGGGGTGCACACCCAAAACAGTGAGGGTTAAGAGTCAGCTCCTAAATTGACTTTACCACCATTTTTTGTTAGATTTAATTTCTTTTGAGGGGACCGTAACTGATGGTGGGAAGAGAGGGCACAGACCAAGTGGTAGAGACATGTCCATGTGTTTTCGCTTTCTTTCCCAAGTGAGGTGTCACTGTCCTCACAGCGCTGCTCAGGCTCAGGTGTAGAGTCTTCTGTGTGCCTGGGAGGAAATTCACACAGTGGGAGCTCTGGTGACGTGTGCCACTGTCTTCAGCTTCGCCATAAATGATCCAGAACGATAGCCCAGCCGGTAGGGCGTTTGCGCACGCAGCCGGCCCATGCCGGCCTGGGTTCGATCCCCGGCATCCCATATGGTCCTCCGAGCACCGCCGGGAGTGGTTCCTGAGTGCAGAGCCAGGAGAAACACCTGAGCATTGCCGGTGTGACCCACAAAGAAAATGATCCAGGACTCATGTTTGTTATTTAAGTGTCTGTTGTTCTTAAGCCAGGAGTGCAGTCAGCGGCCACTCACCAAAAGGCCTGTCTGTGTCCCTGTTTGATTCCAATGAGGCTTTGAGCAAAGCTTCTTATGTGCTAAATCACCTTTAATGTCCTTTCGTGTGTGTGCGTGCTTGGGTGCTTGCTTCCGTGCTTCCTTGCTTCCTTTGCTTGCTTTTTGAGTCACACCCAGCAATGCCCACCCAGCAATACTTCTGGGCTCTGCACTCAGCAATTATTCCTGGCGGTGCTAGGGGACATTATGGGATGCTAGGGATCAAGCCGTGTTGGGAATCGTGCAAGGCAAACACTCTACCAGCTGTGCTATCTCTCCGGCCCCGAGTTTCTTTAACTTACAGATTTTCCCCCTTACATTTACCACATATCAGCAGCTCCTAAATGGGACTGATACCAGGGTCAGTCAACTTTAAAATGTACAGATTATTAAGTTATTTCCTTTAGGGGTCTGCCAAATCAGTGTTCTTGGGGTGACTGGAATCTGCCTTTTGAAGTAGGTCCTTTCAAATCATTTGAATGGTAAAACTGTTACTTGAGATAGTCAGATAAGAGATTTTATTTTAGTTGGGGAGAGCTGATTTTATTTTATTTTAATTTTTTTATTGAATCACTGAGCTACACAGTTATAAAGCTGTTCACGATTGGGTTTCAGTCACGCAGTGTCCCAACACAGTCTCTCCACCAGTGCACGTTTCCACCGCCAGTGTCCCCAATTTCCCTCTTGCTGTGCAACCCCCAGCCTGTCTCTACAGCAGACACTTTTATTCTATCTCTAAGAGATTTTAGTAATAAACAACAAGCTAAGAATTCAGCATTAAGTGTCCAAAATGCAGAATTCAACTAAAATGCACATTTATGAATAATCTTTAACACGTACTGAGTTTTGTTTTTGAGCACACCTGGCAATGCTCAGGGCTTACTCCTGACTCCCTTGGGGGACCATATGGGGTGCCAGGGACCCAACCCAGCCTGCAAGGAGGTGCTGAGAGTCTGGTGAGGGGGCGCCAGGGCTGCAGGCAGAGAAAAGTCTCCTGGCACAGGACAGAAATCTCTGACTTCACTGTTCCTGATGCCTAGAAGTGAAATTCCAACACATGGGGGTTGGAGGAGATAGTGGGGGAGGTAACAACCCCGCCTCCCGGTTCCTGACCACACATGCCCCTCCGAGTGTGCTTTGGGGGTCTGGAACATGGTCCCTAAGGTTCCTGAGCACTGTGTGGGAATTCACCTCACCCCCACCAGAAGTATCGGAAAGTGGGACTGGAATTGAAACCAGGTGTGAGATACAGGCTGTTTTACTTACTTGTTTGTTTGTTTTGCTTTTTTGGCATCGTACCCAGCAATGCTCAGGGCTTACTCCCTGCTCTGCACTCAGGGAATTACTTCTGGAAGTACTCAGGGGACTGTTTGGGATGTTTGGGACCAAACCTGGGTCAGCCTTTGTGTAAGGCAAATGCCCTCCCCACTCGATCCAAGTACTATTGCTCGACTCAAGATAAAGACTATTTTAATATAATTTTATTATTGACACATTGCAGAGATATAGACTGTTACCAGTTAAGATGGTCACAGTAATGTCCCATATATGAGGTTGATGTACCGCGCACTGTGCCTTTACCAGCCTGCCCAGTGCCCGTCACCAGGTCCTTACATTGCTCTTCATCCTCCTTTCCACTACTCCACCATTCAGTAGTCTGAGTTCTATAATCCGGCCAAGGAGTTATTGAGTATTCTCTGTTCTTTGTTTTGAGTGAGATCATCAGGTATTTGTCCTTCTCTCTCTGACGTAACATCTCTTAATGTATAGCCTTCGGATGCATCCATGTTGCAGTAGACAATGCGGTTTCATCCTGTTGTATGATTGTAATATATGGAAGTTTATACTGCTGTGTAATATTCCACCATGTGTAAAAATACCACAGCTTCTCTATCACCTGTTGTCGGATGTTCGGATTGTCTCCCATATCCTGACCGTTGTACTAAGGATGGTATGTGTATATTTCTTGTGTTTGTGTTTTGATGAGAGGTGCTAAGAAGTGACCCACTGGGTCATGAGGAAACTCTATCCTCGCGTTTCTGAGGCGTCTCCATACTGCTTTCAGGGGGTGGAACTAGACCAGTTCTCACCAACAGTGACCAGAGTTCTCTCTTCACAGAATCCCTGTGCACTCTCACAACTATCTGCTTCCAGCCGCGCCAGGCCTGCCCAGGTGAGGTGGTATCTCATTGTCGCTTTGATTTGAATTTCCTGATAATAAGTGATGAAGGTCACTGTTCCATGTGCCGCTGGCCATTGGCATATCTTCCTGGGGCCAGTGTTTGCTCCTCTTCAAGACTGAAAAATAGACGGAAGATATGAGAGAAGAAAAAGTACATTTAAAATCGGACAGCAGTTTGCTTTCATGAACCATAGTGGCAATACAGTTTATCTAATTATCTCAGAAATGTCATTTCAGAGGGATGTATCTGAAGGAGCCCTTACAAGGCTAGGATGTATCACTTTACTTGTCTCACTTGTCTTCCCGTTGTTCATCGATTTGCTTGAGCGGGCACCAGTAACATCTCCATACGTCCTGTCACATGCTAGTGTAGCCCAAGGGCATCTGCTCGCTCCAGGAACACGAAGAGCCTCAAACCATTCCTTCAGGTCATGGGAATGAGGTCTATAATCGTTACTGGGTTTTGGCATATCAAATACGACACGGGTAGCTTGCCAGGCTCTGCCGTGCATGTGTTCAAATACTATATGGAAATCCTAACAATGCTGCACAGTAAAATCTTTCCCTCAAAATTGGGAGCTGGGGAGCTAGTACGGGAGGAAGGTTGTTGCCTTGCACGTGGAGGTCCTGGGTTCGATCCCTGGCATCGCAGATAGCCCCCAGGAGAGGTCCCTAAAGCCAGCTGGGTGTGGCCCAACCGTATCACCCCTCCAAAAAAAATAATACTGTTAATCATATCACAGACATGAAGTGTGTAAAGACTAGCATATTGGTCTGTACTTCTCATTGCCCAAATAGTGTCTGGTGCGCGGTGGACACTTGCAGTGCTTTGAAAGGTTGCCAGATAACTAACAGCGTTTATGTAAACTCACTTCTGCCCCGCACCGTCCCTTTTTGTGTTTTCCTGTAGCCGATAACGTCATGTACTTGGGCAGTACCCACTGTGTCCATTAGGTGGCAGGCGTGCTTCCCTGATTGGGTCATCGCTGTCCCTTCCTGGTGAGTTGGGAGTCTTGAGTCCTTAACAAGGTTTTTCAAGTAAATCTCAAGACTTGTACTCAAAACAAAACCCAAGGCACTTATCAACACTCCAGAAGCACCCGCCTAATTTCAAGCAATTTGCTGTTATTTAGGTCTAATTATCTAACCATATAGTACTTAGACCTAATTTATTTAATTAGTGGTTAATCATCGTTACATTTCAGTTTATGGTTATTTATTTCTAAATGAAAGAAAAACTTCCTGATGCCGCCTTCTTGTATTTATTCCTCTGATTTAAGCAAAGGGAGTGTTCAGGGCAACTCCTGGGATTGATGAGTTATAAATGGCTCAGCAGAGCCTGTGTGTATCTCCAGGCTGTCCGGGACCTTGTGTAGGGAGGGTCTCAGGACGCCTGTAATAGTTTTAAGTGGTGGAAGAGCAATGAAAAGAATAATTATCTCACGAAATAGAAGGCTGTACCACAGGGAAGTTATATGAAAAGTCCGTTTCATGGCCCCTCCGTAAAGGTTTGGGGCCTCACGTATGCTGATTCCTGCATGTCAGTGGAAGCTAATGGGATGATGTGTGTGGAGCTAGAAATGAGTGTTCTGTCTCATCAAGAAAACGTTCTCCAGGGGCCGAAGCAATAGGACAGCAGGGAGGACATTTGCCTTGCACGCAGCCAACCCAGCTTCGATCCCTGGCATCCCATAAGGTCCCCGAGCATCACCAGGAGTGGTCTGTGAGTGCAGTGCCAGGAGGAACCTCTGAGCACTGCCGTGTGTGGCCCCAAAACCAACCAAAGAAATAAGATTCTCATTGGGAAAAAAAGAAGAAAAGAAAAAATTCACAAGTCCCAACTCTCAGGAACGGCTGATTAAAAACTGCACAGAGGACTAAGCGTTGGATGTACACAAAGGGATTTACATGATAATCCCGAAATGTCTGTAGGGCAAGCCACAATGTGTAAGAGGAGAGACAGACAGACAGACAGACAGAGAGGAAAGGAAAAGCACCTGCTATAGAGGCAGGCTGGGGGAGGGGAGGGAGGGACTTTGGGGCCAGAGGTGGTGGGGAATAGGGCACTGGTGAAGAGGCAGGTGCTAGAACATTGTATGACTGAAACCCAATCATGAACATTTTTGTAATTGTGTATCGCATGGTGGTATAATAAAAAATTTAAAAAACTACACAGAGGGCCGGAGCCATAATACAGCAGGTAGGGTGTTTGCCTTGCATGCAGCCCACCTGAGTTTGATCCCCAGAATCTCATATACCCCCAGTACCAGGAGTAACTCCTTAGTGCCAAGCCAGGAGTAACCCCTGAGCATCACCGGGTGTGGCCCACAAAGAAAATAAACTGCGCAGAGAAAGAGTACAGTGGTTAGGGTGCTTGCCTTGCACACGGCTCACTTGGGTTCAATCCCTGGCATTCCTGAACCCCCAAGAGTGAGCCCTGAGTGCAGAGCTAGGAGTAAGCCCCGATCACCTTCAGGTGTGCGTGCCCCAAAAAACACAGAAGTGCATATGGAAAGCACTTGTGTGCCTGAGTGTCCCTTCCCAGGCCTGTGTGCCCTGCCTTTGCTTTGACGGGCTGGTAGAGTCTAGTTCTGGTTCTATTTTAGTTTGTGGAAGCTCTGGATTGCTCCCTACGTGGAAGTCAGGCTGCCTTGTGTGCACATATAAACATGTAACATATCAGAGCAGCCACACATGTAAACATGTAACGTATCAGAGCAACCACACGTTATAAACATGTAACATATCAGAACAGCTACAGTTATAAACATGTAACATATCAGAGCAGCCATACGTGTAAACACGTAATATATCAGAGCAGCCATACGTGTAAACACGTAATATATCAGAGCAGCCACACGTGTAAACGTAACATATCAGAGCAGCCATACGTGACATCAGAGCAACCACACGTTATAAACATGTAACATATCAGAGCAGCCACAGAGCCCACTTCTCCACACCTTGTATGCAATCGGAATTTATACCAGCCATGAAAAAATGCCATCATTACTGGCCTCTGACTGTAAATTCATAGTTGATTTACAATAGCAACTATCCTTGTGTTTCATAACAGGTCAGATGCTGTACATAGGCATTATTTGATTTGATCAAAGATGTCTCTCCGTTTTGTTCTTTACACCCTAACCCAACCCCACGGAGTTAGTTGTTTGGGTTTTTTTTCTCTCTTCTTGAACTTAAGACAACGAGGTTTAGAACACATAGCATTCTCAGGCTTTGTGACTTGCTAGCAAAAAGCGGCAATCCTACCCGTTTTGTTCTTTGTTATAAAGACTTGAAGTAGATCAATTGGAATTCAGCAGATCAGGAATAACGTAAGACGGTGTTCACTTAGGGAAGAAACCAGTCTGACTTGTTTGTGTTGTTCAGTTACTGAAGCAGGTATTTGAGGAGGCTCTTTAGAGTGATGGAGGGAAAGTGGACAGTGGCTTTTATTTTTTGTTTTGGGGCCACACCTGGTGATGCTTAGCCAAGGTGATACTCTTGGCAGTGGCCATATGGGGAGGTCAGGGATTGAACCTGGGTCTGCCGGGTGCAAGGCAAGTGCCAACCCACTGTACTATCTTTCTGGCCCCTGAACATTGGCTTTAAAGTGAGACAAGGGACTTCTGATTATCTGTCATGTGCCAAGACAGATCGTTCTGGTGTACAACCTTTTATATCACTTGTCACTTGTCTTGTCTCTTGTCTTCCCATTGTTCATCGATTTGCTCGAGTGGGCACCAGTAACGTCTCCATTTGTTGGGAATGAGGTCCATTAGTGTTACTGTTTTGGGCATATCAAATCACCACGGGTAGTTTGCCAGGCTCTGCCGTGGCTCTGGGTTCATCCCAGGGGGCTCAGTCTTTTTCTTTGTGAGACCATCAGCCATGCAGGGCCCACGGGCAGAGCCCTGGGTCTAGACAAGCCTGTCTCCTGTCTGCCACCTGCTGACACAGCCGGGCACCACAGCCACACCTGCAGCACCTCGAGGGCAGCGCAACCTTTTATATAAGCTAAAATTATTTTTATTTTGGAAAGACAGTTATTAACTGGCCGCCCTCGAATCCTGAGCCAACTGTGGGCTGTTGTGACGTTTGTCCTAGTGGTGTGGCCTGCAGCAAGAGCAGGAGCAGCATGACCCCAGGTGACCTCAGGAGCCCCTGCCGCCCCTGGGCGTCAGCCAGGAGCATCAGGGTGGGAATTTCCCGCACTCAGCCACCAGCACCCCGCTTGTGTCCCGTGTGGGCGCCTAGAGTCAGTCTCACCATGTTGCTCACTCGCTCCAGAAGCGCCTCTCTAGCCCCTCTCAGCGGCAGGGGATGGGCTGATGCTGTCCTTCCAGCCTTCTGCGTCGCTGCGGTCCAGCCCGCCGAGAGGAGTCTCGGAGTCACTCGGGCCGCCGTTGTCTCCCGAGACGGCTGTCCTGAAGTTGTCATCGTGAGCTCTGTGCACAGGATTGCCCCCGCCCCCACTGTTTCTGCAGTGACTGGGGTCATACGGCTTTGCCACAGTGCCAGGATCATGATCGGGCCTGTGTGCCAGGGCTGGGGCACAAACTCAGAGCCCCACTGGCCTCTCGCTTGCACATGGCCGGGACAGGGGTCTGCCACTGAGCTGACCCCAGGTCACCAGCCCCTACAGGGGTTATGGAGTAAAATTTAGCTCTTAGAGCTCTTTTAAGGAAAAATTAATTGTGTGTGTGTGTGTGTGTGTGTGTGTGTGTGTGTCTGAGTGTGTCCATACCTGACAGTGCTCAGGAATTAGTCCTGGCTCTGTGCTCAGGAATCACTGCTGGTAGTGTTCAGGGAACCGTACGGGATTCGAAGATCGAACCCAGGCCTGTTCCCTGCTGTGCTATCGCTCTGGCCCACAGCTGACTCTTAGCTCACCTGATATTAATTCTTGCATTCCCCTGTGAAGGTTTAAAGAACTGAGGCCTGGTTACAGTTCTGGCGTCAGGCCTGTCTGAGGAGCTGTTTGGAGAGTGGAGCCGCTTTTCCCTCCCCTGGGCCTGTGGTTGGCTGCGGGGAGGCTCCCAGGGTGCGCCTGGTCCGAGGTCTCTCTTGCCTTGTCGCCGGGATTATGGCGGGAGACACGGTTCTGCGAGCCGAGACCCGCCGCGTGCTCCTGGCTCGGGCGCAGCCTGTTTGGCCGTGTGCCCCACTGAGCACCCCCTCATCATTCTCGCCATCGTTGCTCACTCGCTCCCGAGCGTCTCTCTCCAGGAAAGAAAACATGAGCTCAGAACAGCCAGGCCTTGCCTGAGTCAGGCTGTTCTGAAGGGGATGAGATTTGGGCCCAAACTTACCTGTGTGTGTGCGGGTAGGTTGAGACAATGTGTCCACACCGTGTGCAAAAGCATGACCCAATTGTGTGTGTGCATGACAGGGATGCCGTAGCCCTGGGGCCACGACGATGATGCAGTGAGCAGAAAGAGCCAGCGGGGCCCCAGGAGGGTCATTATTTCCAGCGGCCGCTCTACAGAGGCTCTGCTGAGCTGTTGCTAGCTGAGCGTCTGTTATCGTTTCGTTTATCGAGCTTAGCTGGGCTGGGTGTTCCTTTCCCATCTAATCGGGTGTGCTCCTACTGAAACGACAGCATTGTAGAGCTTGGAGGTCGTGGAGCGGGTGCTCCAGAAACTCGGGTGCTTTACCTGGGCGGTGAGCTTACATGGCCGTGCTGGGGCTTTGGGTGTTGGCCGCTGGGGGCCCCGGAAGCATGGGGGAGGTAGGAGAGCTGGAATGACAATACTCTGAGAAGACCCCAGAGTTCTCAGGCAAAAAAAAAAAAAAAACTGGTGGACCTGAAATTTTCGGCAGCTTGGTAGCTTGACAAGAGTTTCATGGTGAGGCAGCGGAGTCTAGCCGTTGGCATGGCCGCAGCTGTGGGGTGTGAGTGCGGCAGGTCAGGGACCTGGCCCCGCCCCTCCTGAGGGCACCCTGGGGTTACCAGCCGGGAAATCAGTGTTTCCGTGAATCTTGGCGGCTAGTTGATCTCTTCCGATTTAATCATGAGTTGGTAAGGCTGCACCCATAGAGCTTGGGTGGCAGCTGTGGCTGGCGAGGCCCCAACCCCACCTATACAAGCACACATACACACACATGCGGCGTGCACACACACACACGCGCATGCATGTGCAATTGGTTTTGAAGCCTGCTAGATGATTTGCCGTCAGTGAACCAGGGTCCTCTGGTTCACTTACGCTTTTACCCTGTTGCAGTGTGAATTGGGTCCGTCCCTCTGGACGGCTGTTCCCACCCACCTCTGTGCCCAATGTGAGTCTTGTTGTTTGTCCATTGGTCCCTTGTTCTATCCGTCCCTTGTCCACGGACTTTGCTGCTTCCACCTTCTGACTCTGCTGAATTGTGCCCCGGAGCCAGTGGTGGTACCGGATCGCCTCCCTTTTTCCACCCTCTCGGACGGGCGGGAGTGGGGGCATCGCCAGGTCAGAGGCTCAGCCCACCACCTCGCACTGGAACCAGACTTCAGGTAGTCTCAGCAGCACTTGCTCTTTTTCCATTCCTTGTCTTTTTAAATTGAACACTATTTAATTTTTAACCTGTAGAGATCATTCTCAAGTATCAAGGTGGAGTCACACCTGGAAACCTTGAAGAACGCCAGGCAGGGATTGCGGGTTTCTTGGAGAGACGGGTCTGGGCCTCAGAGAAGGACGCGGGTTGTGACTTGGGTGTACACGAGCCTGAGAAGGGCCAGGAAAGGTCGAGGCTGAGCGATCGACCGAGTTCCTGCAGAGCCAGTTCCTGGTCTCGCAGCTCGTGGCCATGGGCCGCTTGTTCCAGCTGATGCAGAAGCTCGCCCAGCCGTCACGATGTCCAGTACTGTCACCATGTCTTCTCAAGGACAGAAGGAGCGAGGAATTGCTACGGGCCCAGCAGAGCGCGGAATTCCTTTCTGCCTGTGGATTCGAGATGTGTATGGACCAGGAGAAACACCGTCATCCCTCGAAGTCCCAGAAGAATTTCCCACTCACACTTGTTGGAGGACACATCCCCCTCAGTGCCGAAGTTTAGCAGCCCCTGTGGAATGACAGCACCTCAGGCCCCTCACAGGCGGTGGCGATATTCCCCAGTTCATACAGGGCAGTATTGTGGGTGAATTGGGGAGCGAGGACAAAGCCTCAAGAAAACAGTGCCTTGACCACTGCAGCCACCGGAGAAAATGCCAGGCAGGGGTCAGTACGGGTAAAGGTGACCCGAGCACCGACGGGCTAGGGTCAGTACGTGGTAAAGGTGACCCCGAGCACCGACGGGGCAGGGGGTCAGTACGGATAAAGGTTAGCCCGAGCACCGACAGGGCGGGGTCAGTACTGGGTAAAGGTGACCCCCGAACACCGACGGGCAGGGTCAGTACGGGTAAAGGTGACCCGAGCACCGACGGGGCAGGGTCAGTACGGGGTAAAGGTGACCCGAGCACCGACGGGGCAGGGTCAGTACGGTAAAGGTGACCCCGAGCACCGACGGGGCAGGGGTCAGTATGGGTAAAGGTGACCCCGAGCACCGACGGGGCAGGGTCGAGTACGGGTAAAGGTGACCCCGAGCACCGACGGGCAGGGGTCAGTACGGGTAAAGGTGACCCCGAGCACCGACGGGGCAGGGTCAGTACGGTAAAGGTGACCCCGAGCACCGACGGGGCAAGGTCAGTACGGGTAAAGGTGACCCCGAGCACCGACGGGGCAGGGGTCAGTACGGGAAAGGTGACCCCGAGCACCGACGGGGCAGGGGTCGAGTACGGTAAAGGTGACCCCGAGCACCGACGGGGCAGGATCAGTACGGGTAAAGGTGACCCCGAGCACCGACGGGGCAGGGTCAGTACGGGTAAAGGTGACCCCGAGCACCGACGGGGCAGGGTCAGTACGGGTAAAGGTGACCCCGAGCACCGACGGGGGCAGGGTCAGTACGGGTAAAGGTGACCCCGAGCACCGACGGGGCGGGGTCAGTACGGGTAAAGGTGACCCCGAGCACCGACGGGGCAGGGTCAGTACGGGAAAGGTGACCCCGAGCACCGACGGGGCAGGGGTCAGTACGGTAAAGGTGACCCCGAGCACCGACGGGGCAGGGGTCAGTACGGGTAAAGGTGACCCCGAGCACCGACGGGGCAGGGGTCAGTACGGGTAAAGGTGACCCCGAGCACCGACGGGGCAGGGGTCAGTACGGTAAAGGTGACCCCGAGCACCGACGGGGCAGGGGTCAGTACGGGTAAAGGTGACCCCGAGCACCGACGGGGCAGGGTCAGTACGGGTAAAGGTGACCCGAGCACCGACGGGGCAGGGGTCAGTACGGGTAAAGGTGACCCCAGCGCACCGATGGGGCAGGGGTCAGTACGGGTAAAGGTGACCCCGCGCACCGACGGGGCAGGGGTCAGTACGGGTAAAGGTGACCCCGAGCACCGACGGGCAGGGGTCAGTACGGGTAAAGGTGACCCGAGCACCGACGGGGCAAGGTCAGTACGGGTAAAGGTGACCCTGAGCACCGACGGGGCAAGGTCAGTACGGGTAAAAAGGTGACCCAGCGCACCGACGGGGCGGGTCAGTACGGGTAAAGGTGACCCCGAGCACCGACGGGACAGGGTCAGTACGGGTAAAGGTGACCCCGAGCACCGACGGGGCAGGGGTCAGAGTGGTAAAGGTGACCCAGTACCGACGGGCAGGGTCAGTACAGGTAAAGGTGACCCCGAGCACCGACGGGGCAGGGGTTAGTACGGTAAAGGTGACCCCGAGCACCGACGGGGCAGGGGTTAGTACGGGTAAAGGTGACCCCGAGCACCGACGGGGCAGGGGTCAGTACGGGTAAAAGGTGACCCCGAGCACCGACGGGGCAGGATCAGTACGGGTAAAGGTGACCCCGAGCACCGACGGGGCAGGGGTCAGTACGGGTAAAAGGTGACCCCGAGCACCGACGGGGCAGGGTCAGTACGGGTAAAGGTGACCCCGAGCACCGACGGGGCAGGGGTCAGTACGGGTAAAGGTGACCCGAGCACCGACGGGCGGGGGGTCAGTACGGTAAAGGTGACCCCGAGCACCGACGGGGCAGAGGTCAGTACGGGTAAAGGTGACCCCGAGCACACACTGGGCACACACTCCGGCAGCCCACTAGCCCCGCCCCACAGGTCAGCTGTCCAGCTACGTCCCAAGCCCACTGTTTCTGTGTTTTGTGGGAACTGGTCCCCACCTCCTGAGTTCCCTGGGTGGACTCGGGCTGGGCGAGGCCTTGCTCTTTGCTGGGGAAGGAAAGTCAGTCCTCTCCCAGCGCAGTCTGTTCCCGTCGCCTGTTCCCTCGCAGCAGAGAATTCCAGGAGGCCAGAGTGAAGGGAAATCGTTTCATGTGAAGTGATGCACCGATGACGTGTAAGGAGAAGGCGGAGTGTGCCTCTTTTCCAGCACTTTTTTCCATCCTAGTGGGTTTGAGTCTATCTCACTGTGGGAGCCGCTTGTTGATCCATTTTGGTCTCCCTTAAGATCCGATTCTCCTTCTGTCACACTCGTCTAGCACGGGAGAGAAGTCACTTGTGGGAAGTGTTGAGTTCTGCGCTCACCGCTTACCCCCAGTTCTGGAACATTCGTGTTACCCAGAGTCTCTCCGTGCTTGTTTGCTGGTAGTCCCTGTGGCACCTTGAGCGCTCACAGAAGCAGTCACCGGCCAAGCAAGATTTGTGTCTGGCTGCTTGCCGGATCATCTCCCGAGTTTATTCACGTTGTCGTAGCTGTCCACACTTCCCTGCTTTCCCCTGCTAAAAAACACCCTTCGTGCAAAGCTCCTGCTTTTGTTGGTCCTCCACTGTTTGAGGGCCCTTGGCTCATCCCACCCCTTGATGATTGCAAGAAGAAGGTTAGAACCGGGCGTCCTTCTCTTGGCGGTGGGTACCTGGTAGTGGAATCACTGGCCATGTCGGATAACTATGGATTTACCTCTTTGCTGAGCCACACTTGGCTGTGCTCACTGCTGGCTCTGCAATCAGGGATCCCCCTGGAGGGGATGGTGGGCCCTGTGGGAGCCAGGGGAGCGAGCCCAGGTGGGCTGTGTCAAGTCCAGCGCCCTACCTGCTGCACTATCTCTCGGGCCCCTGCTTTTAATTTTTTTTTTTGGAAGAGGGCACACCTGGCAGTGCTCGGGACTTACTCCTGGCAGACTCAGGGGACCATAAAGGATGCTGGGGATCGAACCCAGCTCTGCCGCATGCAAGGCAAATGCCCTACCCACTGGACTATCGCTCCAGCCCCTGGTTTGAACATTGTTTTTTACTTTCTGGCTTTTTGGGTCACACCCTGCAATGCTCAGGGGTTACTCCTGGCTCTGCACTCAGGAATTACTCTTGGCGGTGCTCGAGGGACCATATGGGATACTGGGGATTGAACCCAAGTTGGCCGCATGCAAGGCAAACACCCTACCTACTGCATTATCACTCTAGCCCTTGGGTTGAACTTTTTAAGAAGATTCCAAGCTGTGTTTGAGAATGACCGTCTCACGTGAGCCCTTCCCAGCACCTGCCTCACACCTGTGAGATCATGCTCACGTCCTTGGCATTGGACTTTTACCCACTGGAAGCTCTGTTTAAGTAAACGTGTTATGTACGAAGAGTTTCCCCTTTTACAGCAGTGTCTCCGAGACACAGCCAGCCAGCCCGGCCTCCGTTGTGCTGTGGTTGTGGTTGGTTAATAGTCTGCAGATGAACCAGGAGCTTTCCTCAGAGCCGGGCCCCAGGCCTCCCTGGGATTTCCCCAGGCAGCTTCGCCCTGGTGCTTCTGGTCCGGCTGCCCACACTGAGGTCACGTCACGTTTCTTCCTTGTCTCCTCGGGCTCTTTGGGCTGTAACGTGTCTTTTGGCCACTTTATAGTATCTTGTTTCTTTCCTCATTGAGTTGTATGAGTTCTTTATAATTTCTGGACATGTTATTTATAATAAATGGCCTCAACTTATCACTCCACACCCTCTTTCCATTTTCTTAGCAGTCTTTTTTTTAATTCAGACCCCATGATTTCCAAAGTTGTTTCTGATCGCGTCGTTTCAGGCATACAATGTTCCAACTTCAGTCCTGCAACCAGTGTGCCCAGGTTCCCTCCCACCCCTGAGCCTGCCACCTTGTTAAATATATGACACTTTTATTTCACACTACATGCCCAATAAAACTTAAAGGAATGGCAAATGGAATTACCAGAAAATAAATCAATAAAAGTCAATTTGTGGTACTTGATTGCTACATGATTTAATCCTATATAATAAATTCAAATCATTTAATGCAGTATAGTACACTGCCTGTTGACACTAAGTATTCAACTCTGGCACCTGAAATACTGCATTAGATTTCGTTTTGTACTTGGATCTTACTGTGATAATTACCACAATAATTACTTTGATAATTTATGTCTTCCTTGTCATAAATAAAATGTTTTTTTCAAATTCTAATATATTTTAGCATTTCCACTCAATAGACAAAACCAGTAACAATTATAGACCTCATTCCCATGACTTGATGGAATGGTTTGAGGCTCTTTATGTTCCTGGAGCTGGCAGATGCCCTTGGGCTATCTCGCATGTGTCAGGACATATTGAGATGTTACTGGTGTGCACTCGAGTAATTGATGATTTACAGGAAGTCAAGTGATCAAGCGAAGTGAAGACAAAAACCTACAAATGTAAAATTTAGTAAGAGTGAAGAGAACTAAGAAAATCTAAATGGTAAAATATGAATAAACCGATACCAGTACAGAATTTTTTTAAATATTATATTGTACCGCCGTGAGATATACAATTACAAAGATGTTCATGTTTTGGTTTTGGTCATACAGTGTTCCAGCACCCATCCCTCCACCAGTGCCCATTTCCCACCACCAATGTCCCCGATTCCCACCCCCTCCCCTAGCCTGCCTCTATGGCAGTTTCTTTATCTCTTTTCTCTCTTTCTCTTTCTCTCTCTCTCCCTTTCTCTCTTCCTTCTCTTACATACTGTGGATTGTAATGCACTTAGAGGTAATACATACACTTAGAGGTTATCATGTGTATCTTTTTGCCTGTATTTAATGTTTAGTTCTAGGTTGGTATTAGCACTTTCAACAATTATTAGCACACTGTTCCCTTCTCTGCCTTACCTAACCTCTGACTCCCACATGTTTGTGGAATTTCCATCTTTGACAAGACCTCCTTGTTTCGCCTGACCTTAGATATTGGTATCATAATATGTGTGTATAAATATATATATGTATGTGTATATATATTTATTTATGTCATGCAAATAAATGCAGTCATTCTATATCTGTGTTTTTCCTTCTGACTAATTTCACTCAAAATGATCCTCTCCATGTCCATCCATTTATAGGCAAATTTCATAACTTCATTTTTCCTAACAGCTGCATAATATTCCATTGTGTAGATGTACCACAGTTTTGTTATCCAATCATCAGTTCTCAGGCACACTGGTTGTTTCCAGATTCTGGCTATTGTGAATAGTGCTGCTATGAAAATAAAAGTGCAGATTGCAGATGGTGTTTTTGGCTTCCCAGGATATATCCCCAGGAGTGGTATGGTGGGTCAAATGGGAGCTCAATTTCTAGTCTTTGGAGGAATGTCCATATTGTTTTCCAGAAAGGCTGGACCAGTCGACATTCCCGCCAACAATGAATGAGGGTCCGCTTTACCCTGCAGCCATGCCAGCACTTGTTGTACTTGCTCTTTTGGATATGTGCCAGTCTCTGAGATGTGAGGTGATATTTCATTGTTGCTTTGATTTGCATCTCTCTGATGATTAGTGATGATAAGCATTTTTTCATATGTCTTTTGGCCATTCAAATTTCTTCCTTGTTGAAGTTTTTTCATTTCTTCTCCCCATTTTTTCATAGGGTTGGCTGTTTTCTTCTTGTACAGCTCTACCAGTGCCTGATATATCCTGGATATTAACCCCTTATCAGATGGGCATTGGGCGAATATTTTTTCCCATTCTGTGGATTGTCTTTGTATCTTGGTCATTGTTTCTTTTGAGGTGCAGAAGCTCTTTAGTTTCATGTAGTCCCATATGTTTATCTTTGCTTCTAGTTGCTTCATTAGGATGTTTCACCTTTGAAGATGCCTTTAGCTTCAATGTCGTGAAGGGTTTTTCCTATATTTTCTTCAACATACTTTATGGATTCAGGTCCGATATTGAGATCTTTAATCCATTTTGATCTGATTTTTGTGCATGGTGTTAGACAGAGGTCCAAATTAATTTTTTTACATGTAGCTGTCCAGTTTTCCCAGCACCACTTGTTGAAGAGGCTTTCCTTGCTCCATTTCGGATTCTCTGCACCTTTATCGAAGATTAAATGATCACATGTTTGAAGATGGGTGTCAGGATACTCAACTCTATTCCATAGGTCCACAGGTCTGTTTTTATTCCAATACCATGCTGTTTTAATTACTACTGCTTTGTAGTACAGTTTGAAGTTAGGAAAGGTGATGCCTCCCATCTTCTTTTTCCCAAGGATTGCTTTAGCTATTCCGTGGGAGTTTATTATTCCATACGAATTTCAGGAGTGTTTGGTCAATTTCTTTGAAGAATGTCATGGGTATCCTTATAGGGACCGCATAAGGAGTATTACCATTTTGACAATGTTAATTCTCCCCATCCATGAGCAAGGAATGTGTTTCCATTTCCTCGTGTCCTCTTTTATTTCTTGGAGCAGTGTCTTGTAGTTTTCTTTGTACAGGTCCTTTACACACTTGGTTAAGCTGATTCCTAGGTATTTGATTTTCTGTGGCAAAATTGTGAATGGAATTGTTTTCTTAATATCCCTTTCTTCTCTTTCGTCATTTGTATATAGGAAAGCCACCGACTTTTGGGTATTGATTTTATATCCTGCCACTCTACTATAAATATCTATTGTTTCTAGGAGTTTTTGGGCCGAGAGTTTGGGGTTCTCTAGGCATAATATCATGTCATCTGCAAATAATGATAGCTTGACTTCTTCCTTGCCTATCTGGATGCCCTTAATGCCCTTTTCCTTCTCTTACTGCTATGGCAAGTACTTCCAGCACTATATTGAATAGAAGTGGTGAGAGTGGGCAACCTTTTCTTGTTCCTGATCTTAAGGGGAAGGATTTCAATTTTTCCCCATTGAGAATGATACTCGCTGTGGGCTTTTGGTAGATGGCTTTGACTATATTGAGGAAGGTTCCTTCAATTCCCATTTTCTGGAGGGTTTTAATCAAGAAGCGGGTGTTGGATCTTGTCAAATGCTTTCTCTGCGTCTATTGATATGATCATATGGTTTGTATTTTTTCTCTTATTGATATGATGTATTATGTTGATGACTTGCAAATGTTGAACCATCCTTGCATTTCCGGGATGAATCCTACTTGGTCATGATGTATGATCTTTTTGATGAGTCTTTGGATTCTGTTTTCTAGTATTTTGTTGAAGATCTTAGCATCTGTGTTCATCAGGAAGATTGGTCTGTAATTTTCTTTCTTTGTGTTGTCTCTCCCTGCTTTGGGTATCAGGGTGATATGTGCCTCGTAGAAGCTGTTTGGGAGTGCTTCTGTTCCTAATATTTCCTGGAAGAGCTTGAAAAGGACAGGTAGTAGGTCCTCCTTAAAGGTTTTGTAGTAGTCACTAGTGAATCCATCTGGACCTGGGCTTTTGTGTTTGGGCAGACTTTTAATTACTGTTTCAATTTCCTCAATGGTAATAGGCTTATTCAGGTATTGCAGGTCTTCTTGTTTCAGCCGTGGGAGGTTATAGGACTTCAGGAATTTATCCATTTCTATGTTCTCAGGTTTCATGGCATACAGACTCTCAAAGTAATCTCTTATGATCTTTTGTATTTCTGTGGTTTCTGTTGTGATGTCCCCATTTTCATTTCTGATTCTGTTTATTTGGGTTCTCTCTTTCCCTGTCCTTACAAGTCTTGCCAGTGGTTTGTTTATTTTTTCAAAGAACCAGCTCTTAGTTTCATTAATCTTTTGGGCTGTGTTTTGGGTTTCCAGCTCATTGATTTCTTCTCTTAGTTTTATTATTTCCTTCTTTCTGCCTGGGTTGGGCTCCTTTTGTTGGTATTTTTCTAATATTTTGAGCTGTCAAGTCAGGTAATTTATGTGGGCTTCTTTCCTGATGAATGCTTGCAGAGCTATGAACTTTCCTCTTAACACTGCTTTCACTGTGTCCCACAAGTTCTGATAGGTGGTGTCTTCATTTTATTTTTGTTTCCAGGAATCTTTGGATTTCCTGTTTGATTTCTTCTGTGACCCATTGGTTGTTCAGCAGCGAGCTGTTCAGTTTCCAAGGGTTTGGTTTGACTCCCTGCTTCTGTGTATGGTTAACTTCTATTTTCAGTGCATATTGGTCTGAAAAGATAGTTGACACAATTTCTATCTTTTTTTATTTTATTAAGGTATGCTTTGCGGCTCAGCATGTGGTCTGTTTGGAGAATGTTCCATGTACACTGGAGAGAAATATGTATTCAGCTTTTTTTGGGATGAAAAGCCCTGTATATATCAACCAGCTCTCTTTCTTCCATTTCTTCCTTCAGGGCCAGTATTTCCCTGGTGAGTTTCAGTCTTGTCAATCTATCCATAGTTGATAAGGCAGTGTTGAAGTCTCCAACTCTTATTGTGCTACTGTTAATGTCTTCTTTAAGGTCTTAGCAGTTGTTTTAAGTATTTTGCTGGCCCCTCAATAGATAAGAGATAGAATAAGATAGTATTCTTATTGGAGTTTCTTTTATATGGGTGCCTATATGTTTAGTAGTGTGATTTCTTCCTGATATAAATACTCCTTAATTATTAAGAAATGGCCTTCATTGTCCCTTCTAACCTTTTTCAGCCTGAAGTCTATATTGTCAGATACTAATATGGCCACACCGACCTTTTCGGAGGAGTTGCTTGCATGGAGAATGGTCTTCCAGCCTTTGACTCTGAGTCTGTGTTTGTTCTGATTATTCAGATGTGTTTCTTGTAGGCAGCAGAATGTTGGATTCAGTTTTTTAATCAGTTTTGCCACTCTGTGTCTCTTAATTGGTGCATTTAGACCATTGACATTGGAGAGATTATTGTCATCAGATTTTGTGCCATCTTTCTGTTTAAACTTGTTGTGTTTTGGGGTTCTGTCTTATTTTACAATAGACCCTTCAGTCCTTCTTTTAAGGTTGGTTTTGTGTCTATGAAGTTCCTGAGTTGTTGTTTATCCATGAAGTTGTGTATCTTTCCTTCACATTTTAATGTGAATCTAGCTGGGTAAAGAGTTCTTGGTGAGGCCTGCAGTTCATTGAGCCTTTTCACAACATCCCACCATTTTTGGGGGCTCGGAGTGTTTCATCTGAGAAGTATGCTATAAATTTTAGGGATGCTCCTTTGTATGTGATTTCCTTCTTTGATCTTGCTGCTTTCAGTATTCTATCTCTGTCTATTGTTTTTGTCGTTTAATTAGGATGTGTCTTGAGGATGTGTCTTGGAGTATTCTTATTGGGGTTTTTTTTTTTTTTTTTTTTTGCTTTTTGGGTCACATCCTGCAATGCTCAGGGGTTACTCCTGGCTCTGTACTCAGGAATCACTCCTGGCGGTGCTCGAGGAACCATATGGGAGGCCGGGGATCGAACCTGGGCCGGCACAGGCCAGCGGCGTGCAAGGCAAAAGCGCCCTACCCGCTGGAGTATCACTCCAGCCCCTTTTTTTTCTTTTTTTTTTTTTTGGGTCACACCCGGCAATGCTCAGGGGTTTCTCCTGGCTCTGCACTCAGAATTACTCCTGGCGGTGCTTGGAGGACCATATGGGATGCCGGGATTGAACCCAGGCTGGCACAGGCTGGCCGTGTGCAAGGCAAATGCCCTACCGCTGGGCTATCACTCAGGCCCCTCCTATTGGGGTTTCTTTTAGCTGGTATCCTATGGGCCTCCTCAATCTGGGAGCATGCATTCTTCAGTTCAGGGAACTTCTCAGCAATAATGGTTTTGACAGTTTCTTTTTCATCAGGGTTTTCTTCTTGCCCTTCTGGGACCCCAATGATCCGTATGTTGTTCCTTTTGGCTTCATCCTGATTATGTCTTGTTGTCTGTTCGTTAATTATGAGTCTTTTTTTCCATCTTCTGCTGTTGTCTAGATAATCTTTGGATCTCGTCTGTGAGATCACTAATTCTTTTCGTCAGCAGTTATTACTCTGCTTTGGAGGTCTTCCAGTGTGTTTTTCATTTCACTTACCACATTTTTATTATCCGTCATTTCTGCTTGTGTTTGGTCTGCAATTTACTCCTTTCTGTTCTCATATCCTCTTGTATTTAATTGACTTTGTATTCCATTGCTTCTTTGAGTTCCTTATGCATCCTTAACAGTTCCTTCCGAAATTCCTTATCAGAGAGGTTATATAGCTCATCATTATTGGTTGGCTCATCTGGGCTAGTGACTTCACTCACACAGAATGTTTTCTATCCTAAGAAAGGGAATCTTTGCTTTGTAATAGAAAAATATAGATATTACTTAAATGTTTGCATTAATAAGTAAAAGATTGCAATAAAAATACTGATTGGATTTAAAACAGTGTAAATGAGACATTGATTCGTTGTTGGAAATGGATGGAATTCCTTGGCAAGGTAGGAGTAAACGTCCCTGAAGCTAGCAGGGAACATCGCCCAGTTGCTGGCTTTGTCGGAGTCAGTGCAGCGCCACCTGTTGGGAGGTTTCTTCTGTCCTTTCAAGAAACTATGCTTCTTGCAAAACTGGTTTCAAGGCCATTAATTCCCTAAGCCGCAGCCTATCCATATTGTTCCTCCTGATCTGAAAACTAATCTAACGGGATAGGCTGTTCTTGGTGAGGTTCATTTTGTTGAGTTTCGGTACCATCCATACTCCTCACAGTCTCATTTGACAGATCCGCTGTATGTCTTACAGGCTTGCCTTTGTATGTAAGTTCCTTTCTCGATTTTGCTGCTTTCAATATTGTCTCTAACTGCATCTTTTTGGAGTTTTGAGACCAAATGTCTTGGAGTTCTCCTAGTTGAGTTTGTATTTTCAGCTGGGATTCTTTAAACCTCTTGGGGTTCGTAATCGTCAACTCTGAGAAATGCTTATCGATGATTCTCTATCGTTTCTTCATCACATTTGCCTTCTTGTTCTCCAGGGACCCGGTGATACTTGCATCATTCCTCTTGAACTCATCCCATCATCCTTGCATGCTGTGCGTTTCTTTTCAGACCATTTTTCACCTGTTATTTCAGTAGCGAAATCCGGCCCAGAGCCTCACAAGCCAGACGGCCCCCACTCCATGAGGACCTCCATTTTCCACATCCGGACTTCCCCCTCGTCAGAACTCCACCCAGCAGACCAGCCTATCACAGCCCGGCTTGCGCGGCTGCAAGAGGCCACGGTTCATCAATAAATGCTGGATTTTGAGATGACTACAAGAGTATGCTACCCGCACGGCATAGCCTGGCAAGCTACCCATTTGATATGCCAGATGCCAGTAACAATTATAGATATGCCAGATGCCAGTAACAATTATAGACCTCATTCCCATGACCTGATGGAATGGTTTGAGGCTCTTTATGTTCCTGGAGCAAGCAGGTGCCCTTGGGCTCTACGTGCATGAGACAGGTCATATGGAGATGTTACTGGTGCCCGCTCAAGCAAATCGACAATGAACGGGAAGACAGTGATACAGTGATACAGTGATTTCGTAGCAGTTTCTTCCTTGTGGTGGAGCTCCTTGGTGTTTTTCTCAGCTGTGGTTACTCTGCTTTTTTTTATACCACCATGAGATATACAATTACGAAGATGTTCATAATTGGGTTTCAGTCATACACTGCTCCAGCACCTGTTCCTCTACAAGTGCCCCATTCCCACCACCAGTGTCCCCACATTCCCTCCCGCCTCCCCCAGCCTGCCTCTATAGAGGCCCTTTTCCCTCCCTCCCCCTCTCTGTCTTTTCTTACACATTGTGACTTGCCCTACAGACATTTAGGGTTTATCATGTAAATCTGGCATTGCCATTTCCAACAATTAGTAGAACACTGGTATATGTTTATATCCCATTAATAATAAATGCAGTCATTCTATATCTGTCCTTTTCCTTCTGACTAATTTCACTCAGCATTATCATGTCCATCCATTTGTAGGTAAATTTCATGACTTTGTCTTTTCTGACAGCTGCACAGTATTCCATTGTATGGATGTCCCATAGTTTCTTTATCAAGTCTTCTGTTCTTGGGCTGAGGTTACTCTACTATTCAGAGCTTCAGTTGAGTTTTTTTTTGTTTGTTTGTTTTGCTTTTTGGGGCCACACCCAGCAATGCCCAGGGGTTATAACTGGCTCTGCACTCAGGAATTACTCCTGGCCGTGCTCAGAGGACCATATAGGATGTCAGGGATCAAACCCGGTTGGGGGCAAGGCAGTGCCATACCCACTGAACTATCACTCCATTCCCAGTTGTTTGTTTTTCAATGTCGCCCACCATGCTCTTTATCCCCTTTATTTCTGATTGTAGTAGTTTCCCCATTTTGACTCATAGTTTCTTTTTTTTTCCTTTTGCTTTTTTTTAATTTAATTTTATTATTTTCCCCCCAAATATTATTACACCATTTTAGACATACAATTGAAAGATGCTCATGTAGAGTTTTGGTTCTACAGTGTTCCAACACGCATCCCTCCACCCAAACCCATCTCCCATCACCAGTGTCCCCACCTCCCTCCCCTCCCGCACCTCAACTACTTGGCAGATTCTGTATGTCATTTCTTTCCTCTTTATATCTCCTTCCCACCAAACTTTCCTGCTCTTCGTGGAATGCAGTGCATTAAAAGACATTGCTGTTTCACTATTTTAGTGGACCGCACGGGCCGCGACCTGGGCTCGAACTGGTTTTGCTCTGTTAATCTGGTCATGAGGCAGTTTCCCAGCATCGGACAGCGAAAATGGTGGCTAGTGTGATGGGCGAGTTTCATCCGGCTGCTTCCGGGACTCCCCAGAGGCGATGGGCCAACACCCAAAACCCATCTGCCCTCCTCGGGATCCCATCGTCAGCTGTGTTCGGCGCGAGCCGAGTTCCAGCCTCCCCAGCCGCTTGTGAAGCTCTGCATGCTGGCCCCGGGCAGCTCCTGGGCGGGGCCACCAGGCTCGACAAAATGGAGAGGGGAATGGCCGAACCTTCACTCCATCGACGAATTCCCAGTGATTCCTGCTTCTGGGAGCCGCCTACCTGGGCTCGAACTGGTTTTGCTCTGTTGATCTGGTCGTGAGGCAGTTTCCCAGCGTCCGGACATCAAAAATGGTGGCTAGTGTGATGGGCGAGTCTCATCCGGCTGCTTCCGGGACCCCAGAGGCGATGGGCCAACACCCAAAACCCATCTGCCCTCCTCGGGATCCCATCTTGACTCATAGTTTCTTGTGCTTTGCTGTTGGCCTGTGCCATCGCTTCTTTGGGTCAGTTAGACATCCTCATTATGGTGTCACTAAGGCCGCCAATGAAGGATTTACTGAGCTGGTTGGTGTTGTGCGTGTGTCTGGTCATACTGATTCGGCTCATTGAACTTGGTGGGCTTCTCTGTGTTCCCACCAGTGATTTTCTAGTGTTCTGGCTGTGCTGGGGTGAGACTATAGTTATTCCCTTGGAAGAAGCCGAGGGATTCGGCTCACAGTCGTTCTTTCTTCTCTGACCATCTTCACTCAATGGCAGGAAGAGGAACTGAGCAACATGTCATTTGCTGAATAGTCTTATTATGCAGCCCACATACACGCCATGTGCTTCAGGACTGCTGTGTCATGGACCACTTAATATGGCGCTGATCGGGTATGGAAGCAGCCAGCACCAATCCAGAAGGGGGACTTGGCTGCCTGTCCCTGGGTGGGCCCAAGGATCTGCCCAGAGGTTACCAGTCTCTGAAACGAGCGGGTTTATCTGAGGACTCCCAGCTTTGCAGCGTGTTTTATTGTCCTGCATTTGGTATTGGTTCTCAGAATTCTGCCTGCCCTGAAGTCACAAGGGTTTTGTCCTGTTTTCCCCCAGGACAGTGTTTTTACCACCAGTTCAGACTAAGGCTGGTCCCCAGGCACAGAAAACCAAAGAACGCCTCCCTGGGTTGAAAGGTTTGGGTTACAGGAGCGTGCCACAGTCTGAGACCGGCTGCACCTGCAGGAGACCTGGATTTCATCCCTGACCCTGCGTGGTCATCCAGGCCCTGCCAGGAGTGACCCCCAAGCACAGAGCCAAGTGTAGCCACGGAGCACCACTGGGCGTGGCCCCCAAATTAAATGTGTAAACGCTTTGTAATTGTACCTTCTTCCTCCAGAAGGCTGGGGGACATGCTTTTGCCCTCTAGGCGCTTAGTTCCACCTGCCCACCCTGTTTCACCAAAGAGCAGCAGGTGCCCACGGCACCTCGTGTCACAGGGCAGGTCTCAATCCCTAAGCACTGCTTGGGAATCTTCCCCCAAATGGTCTGTACTTTTAGTTTTTACATTTCAGTGTATAACCCATTTTTGTATTCAGTTTTACCTTTTGTGTATGGTTTGATTGAAGGGTGTGCATTGCGGCTTTGCATGTGGCTAGCCAGCTGTCCTAGCACCCTCTGTGGAGAAGGCTGTGTCTCTGGCTGCTGTGGCACCTTTGCAAGTCAGTTCACTGAATGGGGTCAGAGCCACAGTACAGCAGATTGGGCGCTCGCCTTGCACACGGCCCACCCGATTTGGTCCCCGCGAGATGCCAGGGAGTGATCTGAGCATAGCTGAGTATGGTCTAAAAACCCAAGGGGAAAATAAATCAGTTCACTGTATATATAGGGGTGATTTCTAGAATGTCGAGCTCCATTCTCTGAGTTATGTTTCTGTTTGTTCTTAATGCTAATTCCACTTGGTGTTGGTTACTAGGGCTTAATTTTTAACTGGTTTGTGTGAATTGTTTTCTTAATCAAAATTACTTTGTCCACTCTATGTCTTTGGGTTTCCGTGTACATTTGAGGATTCAGCCATCAATTGTCACAAAATTCCTGCTGGGATTTTTTGACAGGGAGGCCGTCCGGAGCTTTCCTCTTCCCCTCTCCTCCACTCTCTTCCTTTGCTCTCATCTTTGCCTTCTTTGTTTGTGTTTGAGCACCTACTCTATACAGCACCCATGTTTGACAAGTCTCTCGGAACTTGGAAGTTTCCCTTTAGTTCAGTTCACATTTACATCTAGATTTAATAATGATAACACCAGTGAAAAGTCCATTAGAGATATTTCCAAAATACTCCCTTTTGTGCAGTTGTATAATGCAAATCAACTGTTCCTTAACGGATGCTAGAGAGAAAATTTCAGAGGCTGCGGGATAAGCCAAAGGATGGGGGGTACTTTGCATGCTCAAGTCCTGGGTTCGATCCCTGGCACTGCCTGGGTCCTTGAGCACCCTTGGGTGTGCCCCAAAAAAACAAAAATCAATCAATCAATAAACTTGTTTGGACCTGGTCGTTGAGTCCCTGTAATACATTTGGTTGGCTTGTTTTATTTCAGTTGGCCTTTTATTGTCTTGTTGTGGTGCCAGGGGCCACACTTGGAGCCTCCCGGACCCGGTGCTCTCCCCATTGAGCCACGCCAGTAGCTGTGTCTGTGTCGTCGTTGAATCCTGGTAAAGCCTTTCTGTCCTGACACTTCACTGTCTTCCCAGCAACCTTGCAATAAAAGCCAAAGTCTCCGGTGAGCTACACAGCCCCTAAGATCTTGCTTCTGGCCCCCTCTAGACCCTTATTTCCTCACCCTTTCCTGTTGGTCTCAGTGGTTTGTGAGGGGGCGTAGTGTCTCAGGGAGCCCGGGGTCATCCTGGTGTGGACTAGACAGTTCATGGTCTAGGCAACAAAGTCCAACAGTGCATGGGCCTCTCAGGCCTTCTGCAACTGGGAGTGGCGGGCGGTGGGTGGAGTGGACGCCCTCCTGCCCTCCCAGCACTCCCTCCATGCTTGTGTTTAACACTGATCTTGTTCCTTCGGAATTCCCGGCATGTTCCTGTCTCAGGGCCTTTGCACCTGCTTCATGGGCCTGGTGTCCGGCGCTCAGCTCTTACTCACTTCTCTCCTTACTCCTCTGAGTTTCCTCCCCTTGCAAACCTAAAGCAGCACCACTGGCCATGCTGTGTCCTTTCCTTGACTTTTGTTTTCTTCTGGCACCTGCACTCTGTGGCCTTATTTTATACATCGTGTGTCTGTTTATAGTTGATCCCACGCTATTGTCAGCTGTTTGATAATAAGGACTTTGATTTGTTTCCTGGTGTATCCCCAGGGCACAGACGAGGCCTGGCAGAGAGCAGATCCAAGTCTATGTCAGGAGACTGAATAAAGGCCATCTGCCCATAGCTGATTAATAGCCCTGATACTCTGTACGATTCCACCTTTACTAGAAACGGCATCGGTGTGTTAAAGGAAGCTGACTGGAGCTCAGAGGATGGAATTTGGGAATTGGAAGTGACAGTCCTCAAGTTCATTATGTATATTAAAAAACAAAATCTGGGGCCGGAGAGATGGTACAGCGGGTAAGGCGCCTTGCATGCAGTTGACCCGGGTTTGGTCCCCAGGATCCCACATGGCCGCCCCGGGCACCACCAAGTGATCCCTGAGTGCAAGCAGGAACTATGCCTGAGTACCACTGAGTGTGACTCAAAAAACCAAATCCTTGAAAAGCCATCATTCGTAGCAAAAGCCTGCTTTTCATGGAGCCTTATTTCTTCCCGAGCTAAACGTAGGGCCCACCTACAACACGACTCAAGCAGCTCTGCCTTAGCATTATGTTTCATCTGCTGGAATTTTCCAAAAGGGTCTGTGCAGTGATGCACTGCTCGCAATTTAGAACAATCCCAATCAACGTTCGCGACCTCTCATGTGTCCCGGTGCCCGTTTTTCACTAGTGTCTGAGTTGAGTATCCGCTGAATTCGCCCTTTTTCTCCAAAGTTGTGTGTAGAGTTATACCAAATTAATCTTCATAAAAGTGGCTTTGTCATCCTGCTCCTCTTGATGGGTCTATAAAGCTCTGCAGGCCATGGGCTGAGCAGGCACACCCCACACTGGAATCCGAGGCTCTAAAGCGGGACCCACCCTCCCTTTTGAATCTTATCTCGCTTCCATGCTGAAACCAGGCAGCACAAAGTCTGCCCGGCAGCCCCCTCCGTCGGCCCGTCACAGGTTTGCACCCCCACTTCTAGCCCTAGCTCAGAGGTCCTGGCCGCCACCCTCTTTCCTGGATGCCCTTTTCACCCTGCCAGACTTGCTTCATTTTTGTACATCCTTGAACCATGCCTGAATCCTGTTCCATCCACAGAACCTTTGACCCCGGAAGCAGTTCTTCATTCCTTTCCTGAATTCTTTTTGCTCTTGTGTCATCAGTGGGGTCATTCGGGCCTCCAACAAATGATGGTCCTGGATGGTGAGGATTCTGGAGCGTGGAGTAGCCCTGGGTTGCTTGAAGCCTCTGCTCACTCACCGTCTAGGGGACTGGGCTGGTCCCGCTCCGCGCCCGCTCATCCCAGGCCTGAACAAGACTCAGGTTAACTGACTTGTTGCGCTTTTTGGAGCATTTGACCCCAGTTGTAAATGCTTGTTGGATTTAATAGGTTGCTTTGCAGATGCCTCACGGTCCTATTATTGTAGGACCTTCTGGTTTATTTGATAGGACTTTGCTGATCTTGCTCAGAGATAGAAAAGGCAATCCCAGACAGGTTATTCACATTGTAAAACATCTGGATTTTTTTTATGAGCTTCTAGAGATAAGTTCTTACTTGACTATTTGACATAATTCTGGAGGTCAGGAGTAGGTCAAAAGAGGCATCTTCTTTGATGAGGGAGTTTTTTTTCTCTCTGGCCTATTTTACCCCCTTGTGGATAATGGTAATGGGATCATAGTTTTGAGGGGAAAAATTCGTTTTCGTTCAGTTGCTAGGGCTATAAAATGCTTAAGTTTTAGGTATTGATATGCAGAGTTATTGCCCACCCCCTGCCACCTTTCAAAAAGAAATAATTTTCAGGTTTTTGGGTTTTTTGTTTTGTTTTGTTTTGCTATGGTTTAGTACCATGGTCCCAGTAGTGTTAAAGCTTATGGTACTGACTCAACTCAACAACTTCACCCCTCCACCATGGTGCCAAGACCCTGGCAGTGGGATCTTCTTAAAGGCAAAACTTGGGTTCTTTGTTGGCCCGAGCAACAGTACAGAGGGTAGGGGCAACTGCCTTGTGTCCAGCCAACCGGGTTCGATCCCGGCATCCCATACGGTCCCCGAGCACCACCAGGAGTAGTTTCTGAGTGCAGATCCAGGAGTAACCTCTGAGCATTGTCAGGTGTGACCTAAAAACTTAGAAAGAAAATAGTGTTTGTTGCTACTAAGCACAAAAACCTCTTTTAAGTCAAGGAGTAGCCCTTATCCTTGGCTTAGGAAAAAAAATTTTTTTCTGGACATTATTTTGAGAATTTAACCCCTTCTCTTGAGTCATCTCTCTTCCTAGCTGCCAGCACCTCTGCTTAATTCTGTGTAAGTCCAGCTCTTAGTTTTCACTAATTTCCTGTGTCCACTTTAGCATGAGAAAAGCGTTCTTGCTAGGAGCTTCTCAGAGAGTTTTCGGAGATGCACATTTAGTGTTTTCATCTGCGACATCGCGTTTGCTCTTCTTGGTGTTGCCCAGGTGAACTCAGATATTTTGACTTCCAAGTGCTTTTGCTTAAAATTCTAAAGCTGATGTTATTGGGGAAACCCCCCAAAAGATGAACTGTCCTGTGTTAAGGGCATAAATCCACATTTAAAAACCAGGAACCACTCCTGCTAGCGCTCAGTTTGGCCTATGGATGTCTGGGACCCCTGAGGTGGTGCTGGGGGTCGCTCGCATGGCCTCGTGCCTGTGAGGCTTTTGCTTTACCATTTGGGCTCTCTCCCTGGCCCCTAAGCCTAACTCTATAAAGGTTCCCCCCACTCTATTTAACAGTAGTTTACAAAGTCGTTCATGACGATTTGTACAGGCATGCAATATCTCAACACCAATCCCACCACCAGTCACCTTTCCTCCACCACTGTCCCCATTTTCCCAATCCCCGCCCCAAATAATTTACTTTATATTGCTTGTTACAACTAAATGGCTAATGGAAGTATCAGAGAATACTTAGGTAAAAGACAGTTTGTGAAATTGTTGTATCTCACCGCGGGGACATTTAAGTCCTTGTCTGAGTGCTTACTGAGCCCTTGTTGCTGCTTTTGTTTCTCGAGCTGACTTGGCTTCTTTCCTTTCCCAGTCTAACTTGCTCGGCTGGGCTGTCAGTCCTGTAGAGTTCGGGGGATGTCGCGGGGCCACAGATACAGCCGAGCTGCACCACAGGAACTGCGCAATATCTAACTGCTTAGTGAGCTGGTGTTGTGGGATGTGGGTGAGGCTGCCAGAGCGCTCCAGAAGTACGGGGTCTGGACAGGCTGCTTGCCCCCTCTCCAAGAAGACCCCAGAGTTCTCAGCCAAAGAACCAGTGTACCTGAAACCAATGACAGTTTGGCATCTGCAGAGCTCAGCGATGAGTCGGTGGAGTCCGGCCATTGGCATGAGGGCAGCTGCCAGGGCTTTGGCAGGATCCCTACTTGGCCGGGCGCCCTCGGAGGGCATCCCAGAACCCTAATTTATATTTACATTGTGCTAATGTTTTCACTTCTCATGTTAATGAAACATGCAAATAAATGCCAGACAACAGTGCGTCCAGGCATGTTCATCTTTCCAGATAGATTCCGGCTGTTCGTATATCCTGTTCCTCCGATGTGTCCTGTCCTGCTGAAAAGCTGATCATCCCAGGTTCTTTATTATGCTTGCCAAGTTAGCACGTAGGAAACAAGATGGTTTTATTCCTGGTCCTTTGAGCAAGTCCGTGGTTAACGGATGCTCTGATGGATCACTTTAAGGAGGCAGGACCTGAAAGTAAATGCCTGACCACAGCCTCAGCCCTGCACGGCTTGAAGTCAGAATTTATACCATGGTTCTGACCACAAAATCCCCAGTGAAAAATTAACTGAGGGCTGGGGATATAGGCTCAAGTGCGAGAGCCCCTGCCCGCTTTAGAGCTTCGGCATAGGATGGGCTTCCAAGTTCCACTGGGGTGGCTGTGAGCTCCACCGGGCCCAAATGCTGAGCCCCCAGGCCCACAGCACCACACTGAAAAGCAACGGGGCTTAAAGCCCACAAGGAAACCTGGGTGTGGCCCCTGTTAGAGATTTGGAAGGTTCAGGAGTAGGGCGCGGCTCATTATATGTGGGTCTTGCGATTCATCTCCAGTGCAGTAGAAAACAAGAAAAAAAAAACTTTTTATTTTTTTATTCAGGGGCCGTGCTCCCCATGTTTGCTTTGTAAGGAGCAAACATGAGGCCATTGAAAGCACTTGACAACCTTTTCCCTCAGAGCTGGAGAGAGGACAGCAGGGCGGGCACTTGCGGCACACAGCTGGTGCTGCCTCAGTGTCGGTCCTGTATTGTTCCCTGGGCAGTGCCAGGACTAATTCCTGAGTATCCCCTGAGCATTGCCAGGTATGGCCACAAAAGAAAACAAGCTTTTCCCTCACTCTCCGCAGATCAGGTTCCAGAGAACTTAAACTCACCTAGCCAGGAAAAATAAGCTGACCCGAGAAAAAAATTAGCAGAAATAATAAAGACCCACTGAGAGTCTTAGTTACCAGATGCAGAGCACAAAATAGTATTTTTTCTACTTTGTATTTTTCTTGTTTGTTTGTTTGTTTGGAGGCCATACCCTGTGCCCAGGGCTAACTCCTGGCTCTGTGCTCAGGGAGTCCATATGGGTTGCCTGGGATTGAACCCTGGTTGGCCACATGTGGGGCAAACACCCTACCGGCTGTGCTCTCTCCAGCCCCTCTATGTTTTCCATTTCAAACCAGAATGCATTAAAAATGTACAAATATTAAAAGAACAAAAGACTGTAAAAATTACCAGAAAATTTGAAGAGGAAGCAAGTAAAACTTCTAGTAATTGGACAAAGAAATAGAGGCCATGGTAGGGTACGGTAAAGAGTGAGAAATGATGAGGAGGGGCATCAGTGGACGGACAGACCACGGAGAATGTCACTTGAAGAGATCCATTTTGTGGTGTACAAAGAAATGCTGCAGCGTGTAAACAGTCGGAATTCAGGAGCAGCGGCCGTCAAAAGGAAAAGGACTGTCCCACGTTGGTGGCAAATGCTCCCAAGTCCCGGTTCCGATTCTTCAGTTGTGGCAAGAACACTTGAACGTGAGATCCGTCAGCAGCATGGGAGGGGTTCCCATGGGATAACTGACTCCTGCTGACTCCCAGTCGTCAAAACTCAACCTAAGGGCGCGGCCGGCTCAGGCCGCAGTGCCAGGGACCCGCAGGTACACCTGGCCACAGCAGCTGGGGCCGTCACTAGGCAAGCGTAAACACAAAGAGCTGGCAGTCGACATCTGGGAATTCTCCCTGAACCCTCCTCTGAAGCGCTGCCGGCATCCCCAGGTGTTTTGCAGCATTTATGCCCTAGCCGGTGTCTGGTAAGGACTTAAGTGCCCATCTGCCAGCAGCCGGATGACGTCGTTGTGGGTAGCTCAAGGCATGCTGGAAAAGCTGAGCCTCTCCCTGCCTTTTTGCGGCCATCTCAGACCTGGAGGCTATACGGCTGCATGAAGCTGAGTTGGACACTTCCACGTTGCTCCTCGGTGGCATAGAAATGAAGTCAAAAAAATGAAAATAAATTCTGAGAGGTTCCCGCCCCGGGGAGGCGTGAAAGGGGCCGGGTGTCCGGGAAAGGGCGGAGTCGGAGCTTAATGGGGTGCAAGCATGTGTTACTAGGGTGGCCCACACCAGAAGCTGCTCTGAAGCTCCCTTGTTTCAATAGAGAGAGATCAAAGAGTATTTACAGTCCAGTCCGCAGGTTTATGGAGAATTCTCAAGGACAGGCTAGAAACACAGCACAATAGAATACTGTTTTCAAAGAGCTGAGATGAAGGTGACTCTGGTTCGGGAATTGTATGCTCAGGAAAGACAAAAGCTTGGCCAGGTGAAACAGAAACAACTTCCGAAGGACCTTTTTGAAAAGGCATTTCTAAAGGACGTACTTCATGGAGAAGGAAACAATACTCGAAAAAGAGCTAAAACAGCAAAAGGGATGAGACACGAAGAAAACAACAGATGTGGGTAAAGCAGAGCTTTATCCACTAATAATTAAGCAGGCCTACCCTTTGATTAGAATTGCCTTTTACAAAACCCTGAGGAACACAGAGAACGCCATGCAGTGATGATGGAGAATAAAAACCCTGAGGAACACAGAGAACGCCATGCAGTGATGATGGAGAATAAAAACCCTGAGGAACACAGAGAACGCCATGCAGTGATGATGGAGAATAAAAACCCTGAG
Source organism: Cryptotis parvus (assembly GCA_021461705.1). Lineage (NCBI taxonomy): Eukaryota > Metazoa > Chordata > Mammalia > Eulipotyphla > Soricidae > Cryptotis > Cryptotis parvus. The sequence continues at coordinate 48,737 of JAJIBD010023896.1, forward strand.
GGAACACAGAGAACGTCATGCAGTGATGATGGATGATGTGTCGAGCTAGTGTGTGAACAGTCCCAGGGTCAAGCCCCAGCACCTTACAGCCCCTTGAGCACCCTAAGTGTAACCCCCAAGCACAGAGCTGGAGGAAACAAATCAAGTAATAATATGTCAGAAACATTGGGAGAGAAAAAGGAGACTAGAGCAGTGTATTTGTGTTTTCTCTCGCTCGCTCGCTTTTCCCCTTCTTTTTTGGTGGGGGGGATTTGGGGCCACACTGGCTGTGTGCTCAGGGATCACTCCTGGCAGTTCTCTGGGTTCCCTGTGGGGTGCTGAGGATGAAACCGGGTCAGGCGAGTGCACAGCATCCACTGGACTGATACTTTCTCATTTTTCTTGGGAGAGACTAAAATATGACTTTCTTTGAGTAACGTAGATTGGAACCACCAGGATTTCCACCATACATTACTGAGCAGTTAAGAGTAAGATTTAAACATAGGAGGTGTAACTTCTCAACTACAAGAAGGGGATAAATTAATCTGAGGGGGTAAAAATACATCTCAAAGAAAGGGGACCATCTGTTAGGAGACGGATTATGAGAAGCTGAAACGATTATGACTTGAAGGGACTCGGTTCTCTGCTTCCCCTCCCCTCCCTGCCCTCCCAGCCTCCCCCTCCCCACACTCAACCCCTCCCTCCTGCCTCTCCTCTCCCGCCCCTCCCTTCCTCACCCCTCTTGAAGCAGCATGATCGCCAAGCCTTAAGAAGTGCATTGCAGGGGCCAGAGCGATGGCCCAGCCGGCTCATGCCGGCCCAGGTTTGATCCCCGGCATCCCATATGGTCCCCGAGCACCGCCAGGAGTAATTCCTGAGCGAAGAGCCAGGAGTAATCCCTGAGCACCGCCGGGTGTGACCCAAAAAGCAAAAAAAAAAAAAAAAGTGCATTGCAGGGGCTGGAGCGATAGTCCAGTGGGTAGGGCATTTATTTGCACGCAGCCGACCGGGGTTCGATTCCCTGGCATCCCATATGGTTCCCCAAACACTGCCAGGAGTAATTACTGAGTGCAGAGATAGTAATAACTCCTGAGCATTGCTAGGTGTGACCCAAAAAACAAAAAAAAAAAAAAAAGGAAGCACGTTACTGGGCCCAGAGAGAGAGTTCGGGGTAGGGCCCCTGGTTTGCTCCCTAGTGCCACATACGGTCCTCTGGGCTCTGCAGGAGAGATCCCTGAGCACAGAGCCAGGAGTAGTAAACCCTGAGCATTCCGGGTGTGAGAGCCTAAAACCAAACCAGAAGAAAACAAAACAAAAATAAGCATGCTGGTGAAGGACTCACCTGAGTCGAGTTCTGAAGGGAAAAGTTCAGATAGGGAATTCAGAGAGTGCTCAGGATGGTGCCTGGGCATTGGGGGGTGAGGGGGCGGGTCACTAGGGGGCGTGGCAGAAACTCTCAGTTGGGGGGGGGGGAGTGAAAAGAGGACTCGGTCCTGCTCCCAGGGCGCCTCCTTCCATGAGCAGTGCATGCGCAGTGCGGCAGGCCCACTGAGCCACGAAACCATCCTCGCTGTTCCATTTCTGGGCCAGAGGAAGCTAGAGGTAATTGCAAGTGCCCTGATCCCTGAGGGAATCAGTCAAGGGAATAGAGAGACGCTCCTTTTCCTTCCACCTGCTCCAGAGTCCCTGCAGGAGCGGCCACAGTGCTACACGGCACCCGGACAGGGAGCCGAGGGTCAGCTGTAGGCCAGGGCGAGGGGTGAAGTGGGACAGTGAATCTGTGCTGAGCTGCCTGCACCCCCCCACACACACACACCAGAGAGCAGATCTGAAGGTGTCGGAGCCAGCAGAAGCACACATGGCGGACTCGCAGCAAAGGACTGTTCCTAGCCGAGGAGAAACGCAGACACATCTATCCCCAGGAAGAAAGCCGAGATGCCTTCGCTGGCGCACGGAGCCTGGTCCAAAAGCCAGGCCTGCGCCCAACTTCGAGGGAGGCTGCAGGAACAACCCCCCAGGCTTCCTCCCACACCAGAGGCTGAAAAGTCTTTTGGATAACTGGATGGGCACGTGATTCAATGCTCCAAACCCAAGTAGGATTTCTCTGCGGAGCCGCAAAGCAGTGCTCCCTCCCCCTCCTCCCTGCTCCTGTCCTTGGCTGCACCCAACTGCTCTAGGCGCCTCTGCAGACATGCCCCTGCTCCCCTAATGTCCTCTCCTGCCTGCCCTCCCCAGGGTGCTCAAAGATTCTTTATCATGTGACAGCTCAGTTTCCTTAGAGACAGCAGCAGTGGGCGCCAGGGAGGCCAGAGCCAGAGAGCACCAGGAGCCGCCTGCGAGGGACGTGAAGGTGTAAGACTCTCTCTGCCGCTGTGTCGTAGTTGCTGGCATCGCCAATCAGGGGCGGCTGTCCTGGTGTTTGACAGGACGCCCGAGCCTCGGGAGCTATCGGGCAGTGGTTAGTCAAGGGGGCAGCTGCTTTCCTCAGGTCCCTGGCCATGCTTCTCTAAATATGTGCACGTACCAGCCTGCCTTGCTCCATCACGTGTCATACCCATGATCCACAACTGGGATTTTGGTAGCGCCCATGTGGCCAGCAGGGCCTGGCGCTGAACCACAGCCTTTGCCTGAGCTGGAGCGGTTGGGTCATGGGAGGCGTCTCTGTCTCTGCTCTTTTTACCCTCCGCAAATCACAGCAGCTGGCCTCTCTGCAAAGTGGTAACAGCCTCACAGGTTTCAAATGAACTAGAATGCAGGGAAGGACTCGACTCGGAAAAGGCTGCTGAGATCCGCAAGACCGTTTCCCCTTTGGCTCAGGGATCTGTTTTGCTGGAGACAAACCAGCCGTTGTGTTTTGTGATTCGGAGACTGAGGTCGAAGGGAGCAGTGCTGTGAAGTGCCGGGCCAGTCCTCGCCTCCTGCCACTGTCCTGCCCCTGCGCAGACCTGGAGGGAGACCCAGGTCTTGCGGTGCTGCTGGAGCGGGCGGCGTGTGAGACTGGGCTTATGGTCAGCTTTGCTTCCCGAGGGTTTCTCCCCATGCCGGACAGCACGCGTGGCTCTGAGGGCGGGCGTGTGTCTGGGAAGGGCTCTTGTGCACCCCTGTTTTCGCTGCAGTGGGCTTAGGTCAAGGCTACCTTTGGAAACTTAAACTCTTCCTGGTGGTTAATGAATAATAAATGACCCATAATATAAAATGTGCGGCAGAGGTGTGTTGTAGATATCCACGCAGATAGTTAATGTCCATATATATGCTATGAATGCCCTAGGGTTAGTTTTTGTTTGTTTTACCTTGGGGGTCCCCTTCAAGAGCATCTCCTGTCTCTGTGCTCAGGGGTCACTCCTGGCAGAACTTGGGGGACAGTGCAGGACGGGGTTGACTCATTTGCCTTTTAACGTGGCTTTCCATGGGGCAGTTTAGTTTGACTGAGCGTGGGGCAAATGCTACAGAGCGTGGTAGAGTCACGGGAGATGCTTGGGCCTGTGCAGAGCAAACAGAGCAAGACATGCCAGTGCCCGAGGACAGGAGCCCGCTGGCACTTGTCACTGCTTCGTGGAGACAGGTGTGCCTGGGGGCAGGCACAGCGAGGGACCCAATGCACTAGTATTGGCCGTCCACTCCCGCAGGTCCGTGTGAGGGTTCGGAGGCCAGTGACAGAGAAACACAGCCCATCTGATCCAGGAGCCCTGATCGTGGTGCAGGTGGGGGTGGGCGGCCTATGGCCCATTCACCGCAGCCGGCCCTTTTCCTGGGAAGCTGCGACGGCCAGAGGCGCAGTTAGAGTGTGGGAGCCTGTGCTCTGCTCTGCTGCTTGCCCTTGCTGGGAGCAGCTCCCGCTCCTTCAGAGCATGGTCTAAGGACCAGTCCTCCCGCTCTTTGTTTCTATTATCTCCGAAATACTCTACGAAAGCAGGATGAGAACGCTATTCGGGTCTCCCAAAGAGGAATCGAAAGAGCTATGCTTGGAATATCACGCCTCACTCAAGTGAAAGAAGGAATCCGGAACTCTGACCTCCATCGCTGTTCCAGAGTCAGGGACGCTGTCTCATTTGCCAAGGCATCGAAAATCAGATAGGCTGGACATGTAATGCGATTTGGAGATGATTGCTGGACTAGAGCCCTTACCAACTGGATCCCACGGGATGTCAAAAGATCACGTGGCCGCCCACCTACAAGATGGTCAAACTTCTTCGTCAAGACCCTGAAGGAACGGTTTGAGGCTCTTCATATTCCTGAAGCAACCAAATGCCATTGGGCTACACTGGGACGTGATAGGGTCCAATGGAAATGTTACTGGCGCCCGCTCGAGCAATTCGATGAATAACGGAATGTCAAGTAAAGTGATAAAGTGATGTCTGGTTATCAGTTAGCTCAGAAGGACTTTCCAAAGCTATTTTTCCCCTGGAAAGAATAGCAAGAAAGAGGGACCAGGAATATGGTTGAAAGGGCAGGATCATCGCGCACACATCTTGCAGGTGAGGCCCTAGGTCTTGTTCCTCACAGCATATTTCCCTGAGCACCACTGGGATCACCCTGGTGGCCCCAAGGTCCCTCCCTCCCCTGGCCCACTCCGCAGGCAGCTCCACTGTGTGTGATCCCTATAAAATAGAAAAACCAAAGAAAAAAAAAAGATATTCATGTTAATATGGTCATGTTAATATGTTACAGACATTCGACATTCATCCCCAATCCTCCACCTTTGCAGCTTCGCACAACAGTTTCCACACCACCCCCTTTAAGCCTGCCCCTATAGCGGACCCTCAATATTTTGTTTTATATTGCTTGCTATATTTGCTAAGCATGATGAAGAAATGTCGTCTTAGATTGTTCAGTCTCACCATGGAACCATTTGTATAAGGAATTACTGATATGTTGTTACAGGCTAGGCAGTGTGTGTTGTTTTGTTATTGGTTGCCTTCTAATTTACATGCCATTAAGTGTGATGTGCTACACTTAATTCTCAATTAAAATATTGAGTAGAAGCCCAGAAAGTTCAATAATCAAAAGCAACAATGCAGTTCAATTTACACGTAACAGGTCAGGAAAAGGGTCATGACTTTAGCAACACCATTACGATATGTTGTAATGAGCAAGATGAAGTCAATTAATCAGTGCCTGCTAAGGAGCAGACTTGGGGCGTGGGTGGGAAACTAGGGACTTTGGTGGCAGGAAGGGCACTTGGTGGTGGGACTGGTGTTGGAACACTGAATGCCTGAAACAACTGTATTGAGAACAACTTTGTAAATCATGGTGTTTAAATAAAGTAAAAAAAAAAAGTTAAGGGCCGGCGCGATAGCCCAGCGGGTAGGGCGTTTGCCTTGCACGGGCCGGCCAATGCCGGCCAGGGTTCGATCCCGGCATCCTATATGGTCCCCGAGCACCGCCAGGAGTAATTCCTGAATGCAGAGCCAGGAGAAACCCCTGAGCATCGCTGGGTGTGACCCAAAAAGAAAAAATAAAGATTAAAAAGAGAAAGAAGAAGGAAACGTGAGCAAAGAATGAGACCTCACGTGGGCTGTGAGGACGCCCGTCCAGGACAGGTCTTTGGGAGGAGACTTAGAAACCAGCCCGAGATGCCACAGAAGAGCAGCTTGCTTGAAAAGCATGAAAGGCCGGAGGTGTTTGTAGCGTGTGTGTGTGTGTGTGTGTGTGTGTGTGTGTGTGTGTGTGTGTGTGTGTGTGTAGGGGAGGAGGCGGTTGCTTGTTTGTGTTTGTGTTTGTGGTGCTGAGGCCAGAGCCCAGGTCTCATTATTACTGAGCCACATCCTTCGCCTGTATGTAGTGTGGTTTTAAATTTGTTGTAAAGTTTGATGAAGTCAACTCAACAGCCTTACAGATGGGGAAATATGATCAAAGGGAGCATGAAGATCATTTCAGAAGTAATAGCAGTGTTTAGGATTAAAGGCAACATAGCTGGCTATCAACCGAGTTTTAAGCAACTCTTTGAAATGTTTCAGTAATTCATGTAAAGCACCTTTGTGGGGAATTCAAGAAAAGAAATCAAGTCAGGGGTCCAGAGAGATAGTTCAAAGGGCTAGGGCACAGGTTTTGCTTAGCTCAGAGATAGTTCAAAGGGAGGGCCCAGGTTTGATTCCTGGCCCCATGGTCCCCGAGGGCCACCAGGTGTAGCCCCCAAGGACCTCCAGGTGTAGCCTCCTCCCGACAAACAAGAGGATCTAGAGAACAGGAAGGCGCAGGGGCGGAGTGATAGCACAGTGGTTAGGGCGTTTGCCTTGCACGCGGCCAACTTGTGTTCTATCCCCGGCATCCCATATGTCCCCCAGGCACCTCAGGGGGTAATTCAGTAATTCCTGAATGAGGAGCCAGGAGTAACCCCTGAGCATTGCCAGGTGTGACCCAAAAAAAAAAAAAGGGGCGGAGCAATAGTCCAGCAGGTAGGGCGTTTGCTTTGCATGCAGCTGGCCCATGCTGGCCTGGGTTCGATCCCCGAGCACCGCCAGGAGTAATTCCTGAGTGCAGAGCCAGGGAGAAACCCCTGAGTATCTCCGGGTATGACCAAAAAAAGTGAAAAAAAAAATTAAAAACACCTTCCGACTTTTAGGTTAACAATCATTAACAGGCCAGGACTCTGCTAAACAGCACCCATGTGGAAAACAGAGTCACGCAGTTCACTGTTGCATGAAGCACAGTGAAAGAGGGAGGGAGGACGTCGGGCGACATCACTCATCTGTGTTGTGGAGACGCAACAGGGACTGGACTAAGTCCCTTGTTATCATTTAGTAATCCTTGGCCTTGGATTACAAGCAGAGGGGCCGAAAGGGGAGGAAAAGCTGACTAGAGGGGATGTAAGGACAAGAGGGCAGGGTCTGGGGCACTTTGGCAGTGGTGAGTTGCAGTAACTGCATCGAAACCAAAGCCGTGCACAAGAACACCACTGTAACCGTAACTGCAGTAAGAATGGGGAAGCTACTTTTCCCTATTTTGGCTCAACGCTGTGGTTTAGAAGCTTGTTCCTAATACAGTCGGTCAGGCATTCAGTGTCCCAACACCAACACTGCCACCACGGTGCCCTTCCCTCCACAGTTGTCCTGAGTTTCCCAGCACGCACACCCTCCCAAGCCTATCCCCTTGGTAGGCACAGGCACCTTCACTTCATATTGCTTGTTGCCACACAAAGGCAAATGGAATTACCAAAAATCACTAAAAGAAAGTTTGTGGAAATTGTTACATCGCACAGTAGGGCTTTTGAGTCATTGAGCATCTACTGAGCAGTGCGTTGCCAGTTGAGCCTTCCCGTTACTGCTTTTGCTTATTGAGCTTAGGGGGCTTCTGTGCTACCTGCCCATCTAATTTGCTGTGCTCCTGCTGGGCTGTCAGTAGTGTGGAATTTGGAGGTCGCACAGCCACACAGAGGGCTGCACACACCAGCAGCTCCAGGAGCTGTGCACCTGGACGTTTCATCTGCTCGGCGTCTCTGCAGAGATAGATGGGTTGTGAAGCAGTGAAGTTGGGCCCTTTGTGTGGAGGTGGCTGTAGGCTGTGGGTGCTGCAGCCAGGGCTTCAGCAGGGTCGAGTCTCAGCCCGCCCCCATTCCTGAGACACCCCCGCGTAGACACCAGGGTACCTGTGAGCTTCCTCGCTTGGTTTGGCGGCTCTTCTGAGATGAGCTGTGAAGCTGAGCGTGTGTCCATGGCGGTGAGACGTGAGTCTAGGGGAAAGGGTGTTGTTCTTTTTTTAATCAAAAATTGACCTGCTGTGGCCAGCTGGTAGACATCCGTGGAAGTGACCAAGTCGCAGGACTGTAACCTAAATGCTGACAAGTCCAGGATTGCTTGAGAATTCTGGGGATACCATTATAAACCTGGACAGGTGGTAAGAATGTTCCTTTGACTGGAGCTGTAGCACAGCGGGTAGGCATTTGTCTTGCACGTAGCCTACCTGGGTTCAATCCCCAGCATCCCATAGGGTCCCCTGAGCACCGCCAGGAGTGATTCTGAGTGCAGAGCCAGGAGTAACCTCTGAGCAACACTGGATGTGACCCAAAAAGAAAATAAATTGTTCCTTTGGGGGACCAGCTAGGGAAGGCCTCCCCTGCCCACATTCAGAGCTGGTTTGCTTTCCCTCCCTTGACTCAGGTTTCTCAGTGGGAGCAGTGGGGGCCACACCAGGCAGTGCTGGCCATCAAGTTAGGGGTGGCCACATGCTAGACACATGCCTTAGTCCCTGTGGCTATCTGTGTCCCAACATTTGTTTGTTTGTTTTTGTTTTGGGGCAACACCTGGCATTACTCAGTGCCTACTCTGTGCTCAGGCATCACTCCTGGCAGGCTCAGGGAACTATATGGGATGCCGGGGATCGAACCTGGGCCGGCCCGTGCTAGGTAAACGCCCTCCCCGCCCATTGAGCTCCAACCCCCAGTCCGAACATTCCTGAGTGTGTGTGGGGTGAGGGTGAGGGAATTTAAGCAACATTAGTCTACTTTGACACTCTTGTTTAGTGAGTCCTGTCTGGATAGTGTTTCCTCCAGATCTAAATCATCTCAGAAAGCCAAAACAAGTAATTACTCAGTGTGGGGCCGCAGCCCAACCATGAACGTCTCTTTGGTAATCAACAGTCAGGCTGATCTCACAGATACTTTGCTTGTTAAATGTCTGTTCTTGGTTATGAGGACTCCGAAAGACCTTAGAAATTCAGGTTTGATTTTCCAGAGGCAGAGCTCTCCCATGCAAAAAGACGAAGCTCTATTGTTTGGGACAAAACACCCGAAATAGAAGGTGAAGCCGCCCAGGGAAATACAGCCGGAAATGAGACTTTTTCAGACGGTTTCGCTCCCATGTGGAATGTGAATAATTAAAGCAAAACAACTGGCATGAAACAGCAAAGCTAACTTCTGGGCTTTCACCCACTGTGAAATGTCCGGTGGAGCCCAGAGGGAGCTAGAAGGGGCTGGGGCGGGGACTTTGGGGGTGAGCATCAGACACATCCAAAGGCTTGACAGGAACCTGGACACCCCACTGCATTGTAAACCAGTGGGAAATCAGTGAAAAATACCTTCCAGTACAGAAGCAAACGGGAAAAGTGCAGCTATAGAGCCTAGTCTTCCTACCGCAGGGGAGGAAGGAAGATTTGAAGGATTTGCTCTGGAAATCCTAATAAACTTCACACTGACTTCATAAGTTTTACTGGGGAGCCTCTAAGTGGCTGAGCTGAGGCAGGTACTGAAGCCCAGAGCTTTGATGATGGGATGCGGGAGAGCCAGGCGCCCCACCCCCACCACAAACCGGACTTTGGACGGCCGGTGGTTTGCAGTTCTGGGGAAGCAGGTTTACAAGAACCATTGTCTTGCATCCCAGTGTGGGATTTAACATGGAGACTAAACAGTCTTTTATTTTTATTTTATTTTTGCTTTGGGGGCCACACCTGGCAATGCTCAGAGGTTATTTTTGGCTCCACACTCAGGAATTAATCCTGGCTGTGCTCAGGGGATCATATGGGATGCCGGGATCGAACCCCAGTTGGTCACGTGCAAGGCAAATACCCTACCTGCTGTGCTATTGCTCCGCCCCAAGACTAAACAGTCTTAAGTGGGTTTTCTTAAAGAGCATTAATCAAAGGCTGAAACCATGCAGAGCCAAGATTAAGAATAAATCCTGGGGCTTTCTTGCCCCCTTCAGCCTTCGCTTCTGCCACCGTGAGGCTGTAAGCAGTGAGTGCTCTCTCTAGAGCCCTTCCACCATCTGGAAAGTAAAGGGACCCACGGGGCTGGCCTCGCTGGTGTGGTGTGAGGTGCTGAGTCCTGGGCACCGGGTGGCCCGTGGTCTGACACAGGGTGTGCTCAGGACACTTTTATTTTATTTTATTTTATTTTATTTTTTTTTGCTTTTTGGGTCACACCTGGCAATGCAGGGGTTATTCCTGGCTCTGCAGTCAGGAATTATTCCTGGCCTTGCTTGGGGTACCACATGGGATGCCGGGATCGAACCTGGCTCAGCTGCATGCAAGGCAAACACCCTGTCTGCTGTGCTATAGTTCCAACCCCCAGGACACTTCTTGTTACCACCAATAACGCTTCACTCAGTGGCTCCATGCGCAGTCACAGGAGGTAGAACAGGACAGACCAAGCCGACTAAGTGGAACCTGCATGGCACTCGAGGCCGCGAGAAGCTCGCTAGTCTGCAGCAAAGGCAAGAAAAGCTGCTTTCGTCTGCAGCACCACAGACATGGGTACCAGTTGTACCACGAGTGGGGCCAGTGTACCAGTCTCGTACACCAATTCAGCCAAGTGCCCTCTACCCCAATGGGCTGTCCATGGGCACTGATGCAGGCCAGCTCCTGGCTCCCGTTTGGTCTGCTTCTGGGAGGTCCAGATCAACGTGGTGCAGGTTTCAGAGCTGAGTAACGGGACACTGCAGGCTGATCGGAAACCTTGGCTTGCTTTTTGGGGTGTCTATAATGGGAAGGATAGTGGGCAATTCTGGAACTTTGGTTTGGTTTGGTTTGGTTTTCGACTTATGGGCTGCAGTCAGAGGTGCATCGGGCTTTCTCCAGGCTCAGGGATCACTCATGGAGGTTCTCCAGGGACCCTGTACAGTGCTGGGGATCCAGCAAAAGTCAGCCATGTGCAAGGCAAGTGCCTTAATCCGTGTGCTCAAACCAAGGTCGGCCATGTGCAAGGCAAGTGCCTTAATCCCTGTGCTCAAACCAAGGTCGGCCATGTGCAAGGTAAGTGCCTTAATCCGTGTGCTCAAACCAAGGTCAGCCATATGCAAGGCAAGTGCCTTAATCCGTGAGCTCAAACCAAGGTGGGCCATGTGCAAGGCAAGTGCCTTAATCCCTGTGCTCAAACCAAGGTCGGCCATGTGCAAGGCAAGTGCCTTAATCCCTGTGCTCAAACCAAGGTCAGCCATGTACAAGGCACGCACCTTTATCCCCGTGCTAACTCTCCGCCTCGTTTTGGAACTTTTAGACCTACATGAACTACTCCGTCACTGGTCTTTACGAAATACCTCACAGGGTCTGTGTTTATGTAACTTTCCAGTTGCTTTCCTGAAGGTGACAAAAATACTATAGGTTCACTTCAGAAAATTCGCCTCAGTGACATTGTAGAGTTTTTTCTTGATAAGTCTTATAAATTTTTTTGTACATTAAGCATCTTTCTGAAAAAGAAAGGAAAAAACTCAACTAGAAAAACTTAAGAAGTACAGGAAAATATAAATAGGCAGTGAAAATGGCGGACTGTCGTTGGAATGATGCATGCATGGAAAGTGTGACTAGGGGCCAGAGCCATAGTGTGCAGGGAGGTGTTTACCTTGCACACGGTCCACCAGATTCGATCCCCGGCATCCCATATCCCTGAGCACCACCAGGAGTAACTCCTGAGCACAGAGCCAGGAGTAACCTCTGAGCATTGCCGGGTGTGACCCAAAAAGGAAAAAAAGTGTGATTAATAGTATCATGATACCTTAATTAGAATGGTTTAAGTAAAGACATATGGAGATGTTACTGGTGTTTGCTGAGCAAATCGATGAACAACAGGAAGACAAGTGACAAGTGATACAAGTGAAATAAATAAATGGGCACATAGTTCTATGACTGTTTTGGCTTCTTTAGTTTTTTATGTTCAATGTATTGTTCTAGTGTATTGATGAGTATCGATGGCAGATTCTTCAGGTGTTCGGGTCTGACTTTGTCTGGGCCTGGTGCTATTCCCTTCTTTACTAACGAGATGGCATGTCGGATTTCAGAAGGGAGAACGTTGGGAATGACATATCCATCCTGTGGAATTTGGTATGTGGGCAGGTGGATGTGGCTATCAAAGAGATTTGAGTAGAAGTCCTGGATAATCTTCTCCATTGCCTTTCTGGAAGATGTGATAGATCCATCAGGGCATCGGAGGGCAGTCATCTTGGTCTTGTAGTTGGCGAAGGACAGGCGGGTGGTGCGAATGCTTTTCCTGGCTTCTGCTGCATCTTCCAGTATTTCTGCTCTTCTGTCTTTGAGGTCTTCTTTTATCGCTTCTCTGCACCGTTTAGCAAGCTTGGACATTAGCATTTGGTCTCCTGAGGCTCGCGCCTTGCCATGCTATGTGTATAGATGGTTTTCTTTCACAGTATTGTGAAGATTAATGTTTGAGCAGTTTCTGTTGCTTATCAAACAATTGACAGGAACTCTGCTCGCCCGGCCCAGCTGACCATGGGGCCCCGGGAGGACAGATGGGTTTTGGGAGTGGGCCCACACCTTTGGGGGTTCCGGGAAGCAGCCGGATGAGACTCGCCCACCACACTAGCCACCACCTTCGCTGTCCGGACGCTGGGATATTACCTCACGACCAGATTAACAGAGCAAAACCAGTTCGAGCCCAGGTAGGCGGCTCCCAGAAGCTGGAATCACTGGGAATTCGTCAAATGGAGTCAGGGGTCGGCCCTTCCCTCCTCCATTTTGTCGAGCCTGGTGGCCCCGCCCAGGAGCTGCCCTGGGGCCACCAGCCATAGCATGAAGAGCCTCACAAGTGGCTGGGGAAGCTGGAACTCGGCTTGCCCTGGACCCAGCTGACCATGGGGCCCCCGGGAGGACAGATGGGTTTTGGGAGTGGGCCCATCACCTCTGGGGGGTCCCGGAAGCAGCAGGATGAGACTCGCCCACCACACTAGCCACCACCTTCACTGTCCGGACGCTGGGATACTATCTCACGACCAGATTAACAGAGCAAAACCAGTTTGAACCCAGGTTGCGCGGCTGCTTGCGGCCACGCGGTCCACTAAAATAGTGGAAACAGGGGCCGGAGCCGATAGCCCAGCGGGTAGGGCATTTGCCTTGCACGCGGCTGGACTGTGCTGGCCCAGGTTCGATCCCCAGCGTCCATATGGTCCCCCCGAGCACCGCCAGGAGTAATTCCTGAGTGCAGAGCCAGGAGTAACCCCTGAGCATTGCTGGGTGTGACCACAAAAACAAAAAAAAAAAAAGTGGAAACAGTTTTTTTCCTTTTTTTAAAGGACTCCCAATGTCCTTTAATGCACTGCATTCCACGATGTGCAGGAAAGTTTGGCAGGAGGGAGAGATAGAGAGGAGAGAAATGACATACAGAACCCGCCAAGTAGTTGAGGTGTGGGAGGGGGAGGGAGGTGGGGACATTGGTGATGGGAGATGGGTTTGGGTGGAGGGATGGGTATTGGAGCACTGTAGAACCAAAACTCTACATGAGTATCTTTCAATTGTATGTCTAAAATGGTGTAATAAAATTGGGGGGGGAATATAAATAAATAAATAAACAAAAAAAAAAGAATACAAAAACTTTAAAAAAAAACAATTGACAAATATTAGCTATTGCCATAGTTATCTATAGTTATCTTGCTCCCCATTTTTGCCTTCTCCATGCAAAAGCATTATCCCATGTAAGTGAGTCTTTATAAGCATTGTTTTGTAATGAGAACGTATTTTTCGCTAATGATGGTTTGTACCATGGCTTTCTTTCTCTTCATATTTGAACATTGAGATTTCTGTCAAGGTTATCCTCTTGTAAATAATATTGTTCAATATAAGTATCTTTGTTTGTATGATTTATTCCTTAGGATAGATTTCTAGAAAGATAATTAGTTAAACGTGTGATCATTTTTTGAAGATCATGGAAGTGCTTTCTGGAAATTTGGCTTCTCTTTATACTTGCGTTTTTGATCGTTTTGGGGGCTGTGCTCGCTGCTATTCGAGCCAGTCCTGGCTCAAAGCCTCTAGTCATCCCTTCTGGTGCTCGGGGACCAGGTGGTGCTGATGATGGGACCCAGGCCTTGAGTTTGCAAAGCCCAGACTCGGTCTGTCAAGCCATCTTCTATTTCTTACGAATTTCTTCTTTAATAAGTTAAAGACCCTAAAGACTGGGGCCAGCCTATCTTTTCCAGTCTTTTTGTCTTTTTATGTTGTTTTGGTTTTCTGTTCTTGAGGCCACACCCAGTGATGCTGGCTCCAGACTTAGGAATTATTCTTGTCAGTGCTCGGGGACCCTGTGGGTTTGATGGATGTCAGGAATCAAACCCAGGTTGGCCTTGTGCAAGGCAAGTGCCCTCCCCACTGTACTATCTCTCTAGCTCCTTAATTATTATTTTTAAATCATTCTTCATTGTTACCGCTTTATAGGAAAAATGACCCGTAGCTTTAACAAATTTCTTTTGCTTTGTATCATTCAAACTGTTTGTGTTTGAGGGCCAGAGTGGTAGTACAGTGAGTAGGGCAGTTGTCTTGCTCACAGCCAATCGGGTTCAATCCCACATCCCTGTGGTCCCCCTGTTGCAGGACTCCTTTAAGGGCCGCTGCATTTGGCTCAAAACATTAGGACAGTAAAGGCCCTAGGTGAGATGCAGGGAGGGATTACCTAAGGGCATTGGACCCTCCCTGCTTTCCATAACAATGGGAGGAAGGTCTGAGTTGCAGGGGGTATAAACTAGCCGGTTTTCACTCCCGGCGCTTCTTTGGGGGCTGTTGCTCGCTGTGAGCGGTTGCCCTGCTTGGAAGTTTTCTTCTCCTTTCACAAAGCCTTTACACGTGGTGGTCGCCATCTTGGCCTACACGTGGCTGGGGTTCTAGCCTGGAATCTTAAGCATCGGGTTTTTCCTTTTGCTGATTTGTATGCCTGAACCTGTGATAAGTAAAGCCTTTTAAAACTGCATCGGATTCCTGAGTGTTCATCCATTCCTCGCCGGCTCGGAGGTAGAAGGGAACTTCGCTTCCCGGCACTGTCAGGGACCCCCGGCGGAGCCCCCGACAGTCCCCTGAGCCCAATCAGGAGTGATTCCTGAGTGCAGAGCCAGGAATAACCCCTGAGAACTTTGAGGTGTGACTCAAAAACAAATGAAGAATCGACTGGTTTGGGGCTGAATTGATAATACAGCAGGTAGAGCAACCCAGGCTTGACCCCTGGCATCCCGGTCAGCTTCATGCAGGCCTATACCTGCTTGTGCTATTGCTCTGGCCCCTATTCTTTTGCTTTTCTGTTTGTGTGTTTGGGGCCACTCCCGGTGGTACTCTGGGTTCACTCCTGGCTCTCTGCACAGGCATCATTCCTATTGGCGCTCAGGGAACCATAATGGATCCCAGGGGTCACACTTGGGTCCGCCAGTGTACAAAGCAAGCACCTTACCCCTGTACTGTCTCTCCGCCACCCCTCCCCATCTAATTTCTTTTCTTCCCTTTGAGCGTAAAAAGTCCACTCTACCCATACAACCATATGCTTTCTCTCTGTCTATGTAATTAAATGTCCACGTCGCTTTCTCGCTCTTAGAAATACCATTTTTGTCCTGGGGGCTGGGGAGAACTCACTGTGTCCTTAAAACAGGCGGCAGTGCTCAGGCTTACCCTGACGCAGTGCTTACTAAGTATTGTAGCTTCTGATGACAATATTCACTGTATCACTGTCTTCCCATTGTTCATCGATCTGCTCGAGTGGGCACTAGTAACGTATAACGGCATAATACTGTTCTTTCTGATTTATCTTATTCACAAGACAGGTTTTCATCTTCTTTTTATGGGAGGGGCGGGGCCCTTGCAGCTAGTATGGCACTTAACGCTTTGCAGAGGTGCAACCAAATTTGGTAACTCCAAAGAAAGACCCCCACAGTTTGTAGAATGAGTCCTGGCAGAATTTACGGGCTTGATGAGTTATTCATCATCTATTCTTTGCTCAAAAAGCCTGAAGAGATTCTTTAGTAATTTTAATTTCAAGTTAGTCCACATTCCTAAGCGCCCACCGGGATGGAGGCGTCTGGGAACAAACATAAAATGGTTCGTACCTGCAAGTTAGATTTTTTCTTTTAGAAAAACAGCGCTCTTCTAAAGACACTGGTTTTTCATATGTTGTTGTCGTCGTCGTTGCTTAAGACACTGGTTTTGTCTAACCCGTAAGCGGGGGCTGTTTCCTAATCTAAGCCAGTGGTTTTCAAGTGCTCACAGAGCACCGTGGCTGCCCATGTCCAGCTGTGAAAGGCTGGAAACCACCGACATAAGCCCCTGCTCGCGGGTATTTCCCCAAAGTTCTCCTTCACCTGAAAATAGCCACTTCATGGCATCAGAGCACACCCATGGACCGTGGCTGTTTACTTTGCTCAGCTGCTGTCAAACTCAGGCTTCATTTTTCTGTTTCCAGCTGCTTTTCTGGGTATCCCCTACCTGTTATTAATAGTATACTAAAAACCTAGAAGTTTCGGGTCTGGAAAGGTGCTACTGCAGGTCGGGAACTTGCCTTGCATGCGGCCGACCTGAGTTCAGTCCCAGCACCCTAGCGTGCTGAGAGAGTCGGCAGGAGTTCCTGAGTCCTGCTGGGTGTGGCCCTAAAACAAACAAAACACCCGTTCAAGAAAAGAGACAAAAAGGGGGCCACGGAGCGCTCAAAGGGCTGGTACACATGCTTTGCATGTGGGAGCCACAAATTCAGTCTCTGGCAGTTGTATTGTGTGAAAGAAGACAAGGTTTCCCCCACCCTCAGCCTTGACAATCCCGGCAATCGAACCCCTGGTTCAATCCCGGCACCCCAATCTGTTCCCCAAACTCTGATGTAGGCGTCCGAGCATTAGCAGGGGTCGTCCTAAAACAGATGGGCCCCACCCTCCCCCCAAACACGCCACCGTTTCAAAACCCTGTTAGCCCTTCCCTGCCTCTGCAAACGCTCAGCCCAATACCAAGTCCTCCTCTTGGTCCCCTTGCTTGGACATTAACCTCCCCCTCTGCCCAGGGACCATCTCAGAGAACAACAGAACAGTGTCAGTGGTTCACTTCCGGGTCCCGCAGATTGCGTCTGTCCCCACAACTCATCTGTGTCTCCTCGAATCTTATCCCTTTGGTCACTTCCGTCTCAGCTGCCACTGTCCCCTCTGGGTCTGGCAGTGGTGAAGACCCTGTCATCGGTCTTCCCTGCTTCCGACCCAGCCACAGAATTCATTGCTCTTCTGGTGTGACTCCAAGTGTTTTCTGGATGCATAATCCCGCTTGCATCACTTTGTGGTTTTTATTTATTTAATTTTTTTTGGCTTTTTGGGTCACACTTGGTGTTGCTTAGGGGTTGCTCCTGGCTCTGCACTCAGGAATTACTCCTGGTGGTGCTTTGGGGACCATATGGAATGCCGGGATCAAACCTGTGTCTCCCGCATGCAAGGCAAACGCCCCACCCACTGTACTGTCGCTCTGGCCCCAACTTCACTTTGTATTGTGATGATTTGGATGTGTATTAGTCTTTGTCCAAACATCCACATATACACACATATATGAGACTCTTGAGAAAGTACTGCTTGTCTTTTTTCGGACTACGCCCCCCCACTAAGAGTGCCTTTTCCCGCTTTGATGGAGACTGAGCAAATTCTCTCCAAGTCTTTGGACTGACAAAGTATTCTCTCCTTTCCATCTACTTCTGTTTCCTCATTCGTTAAAATAAAAGAAATTGGCACATCTTACTGAAAAAGAAATCTCCCTCCCTATGCCCAGTATCGGTCATTCGGGTATCATGGAACTCGTTTGTGACTCAGGCCTTCATCAGAGGCCCATCTAGATCACCCAGTTGCTCATCACCCAGGGTCATGTCCAGTTTTTCTGTGCATATTTGAAGTTCAGGGTTTGAATGTTAAAAATAATGAACAGAGGTCAGAGAGATAGGACAGTAGGGAGGGAACTTGCTTTGCATGAAGCCAACCCGGGCTCCATCCCCAGCATCCCGTATATGGTCCCCTAAGCACTGCCAGGAGTAATTTCTGAATGCAGAGCTAGGAGTACTACCCCTGAGCATCGCGGGGTGACCCCAACATCAATACCAAAAACAGATGAACCAAAGCAATCTGATGAGTCGTATCAGTTCTGCTGCTTTCTGTGTTTCTGTAACATGAGTCTCCAGTTTCATTTAAGTTAAGCTGCATTTAATTCAGCTGCGTCTTCCAAGAACTGTGACAAGGTTTTGAAGCCAGATTCCTCTTCAGTGCAGTCCGTCCCCAGCGCGGCTGTTTGGTGCAGTGAGCTGTGGGTTGGGGCAGACCCCACACTGAAGACTTTCCTTTGATGTTTTCAAACGGCTCTTTCATCTTGGTTAATGATGAGACCCATTTCCCTAGGACAACGTGTTAAAAGTTCCAGAAGGGTATGGATTGAGGGGCAGTTGCGATTAGTTCATGGCTTATGGTTTTCTCCTGGATGTCTGGTTTGGGCTCTCGCTTTGTCATGATCACGGAGCCTGACGTCAGCTGAGACGGGCTGATTGAGCCTTCAGTAGCGTCAGACCAAACAGAATGCTACAAATCATGAAATTTGGTCACAGGAATCCAAGTATAAAGAATTGAACCATTTTTCTTTCTCTTGTCATTTTTCTTGTGAGCATGTGTAAAGGAAATTGAAGGCAGAGAGTCTTCAGTATTGAGATCTGTTAGGTAGCTGCATGAGCACGTCCTCATCACTCTTCGGAAATAGTCACTGATAATAATATATGAAAGAAGCAGCCCCGTCCTCTTCCCGGGACTGGAATGCTTCTTGTGTCCGCAGGGATGGAAAGCTATAATGTTAGATTTGGTTCTTTTATGGGAATTGTCTCAGTGTTCCAGTTAGACGATTGATTTTAAAGAATCAAAGGCAGAAATATACAATTAAGCTGAAATTCACAAATTGTTCAATTTGCTTTCATTATTAAACCTGAAACAGTTGTCTAATTATAATTTGGCATAACTGCTAACATTTATAGGCTTGAAAGTTTGGAAGCAAAATTACATATCAGTCAGGAAGACAGTCAGATTTTTTTTAATGTAAAATTAATTCTTTTCTAGAAAAGCTTATTGATTTTTGTAATGTCTCCTTGAGGGTCTTCTCACAGAAAGGAAGGAATATGTGTCAATTAGCGTGACTCTGGACATGAGCGATGGCTTCACAGGCCAAATGCAAGACCCCAGGGGAGATCCATGCTATCACCTGATCCCCTAAGCACTGCCAAAAATAATCCCTAAGCACAGAGTGAGGTGTAGCCCCTGAACATCACTGGGTGTATCTGCAGAACCAAAATCATTGTTGTAATAATCTTCAGTAATACTACTACTACTAATACTAATAATAATAATAGACATGATGCTGTGGTTTAAAATTCAAGACCTGGTCAAGAGAGATATTACACCAGGTAGGGCACTCACCTTGCACACGGACCACCAGGATCAATCCCAGAACCCCATACGAGCCCCCTGAGCACCAGCAGGAATGATCCATGAATACAGAACCAGGAGTAAGCCCTGAGCACTGCTGGGTGTGGCAAAAAAAAAAAAAAAAGCTAAAAATCTTAAGGCCTAAATATGTTCTCAGCACATTGCTTTCCATCTTTGATTCTTTCCATTAGATGGAAAATGAAATCCGCTTTTAAAATGGGGTGTGTAGGGGCTGGAGCCATGGTACAGCAGGTAGGACTCTTGGCCTTGCACACATCCAACCGCCTTTGATCCCTAGAACCTCATATGGCCCCCCTAGCCCACCATGAGTGATCCTTGAGCACAAAGCCAGTAGTAGGCCCTGAGCACCTCCAGATGTAACACCAAAACTAGCAAATTTAATAAATTAGAAATAAATTAATTAAATAAGGAATGTCTTGACAGGCAGATGGAGAGATGGGCTGGCTGGTCCATGAGACATCAATAGTGCTTCCTTAGCCTTCCCTCTGGGCTCCTTAGCTCTACCTGAAAATTTTCCTCTTGGGCCTTTCACTTGAAAGGACTTCTGACAAAACCCTGAGAACAGGGGGGACCGTGGCGGGGGTGCTGGGGGATCCTTGTGCTTGTCCCCAGGCTCTGTTCAGTAAAACCCCAGCTGAAAGAATCAACATCGCTCAGCTCTGAAAATAGGCACAACCAGGACACGGTTCGCAAGTTGCCGGAGACGTAGAGTTGCACTCGGCTTCGCTTTTCTGATTGTGATGGACAAATGCCTCAGCAGAGTAAGTCCTTCAGCTAGGAGAGGCAGTGAGGGATTTCCCAGGAGGAATATTATCAGGGGTCGTGTGGCTCAAGAGAAAAGACAGAGGCCCTTTGTCTCCTTGTTCTGAACACGGTCGGTACGGGAAGGGTTGAAGATGGATCAAGGGCCAAAGGGATGTGTTCCTTCTCTCATGGATTCGGAGTCATTCGTTCCAGAGTCTCACAACACAGAGAAAGCCGAGGAGCCACCCCTAAAGCCAGGCTATCAGAAATACTTATCTTGGTCTACGACCATACCACCCTGAATGCGCCAGTCTCGTCTGATCTCGGAAGCTAAGCAGGGTCGGGCCTGGTTAGTACTTGGATGGGAGAAATACTCATCTTGGAAGTTAAGTTCCATCTCGGTTATTACAGACTGCGTTTGAACGGGTGTTTGAACGGGTGTTGTTTCACTGGAGGACAGGCCAGCCAGACACGAGGACAGCCAGACAGACGGAAGTGGCACTGACCACATCCTGGCGAAGCTTGTGCCTTTGTGCCCTGGCTTTGTCGCATGTCACACGAGCCCCAAACATGGGCCGTGCTACCAGTTCCTGAACTGCAGTCACATGGCAGAGTCCAGAGTACAGAGATGACAATACAAAGCCACACGTGGCGGCCCTCACTTCACTCCCCTACATGTCCGCACCAAAACCAAAACCCCACACCTCAAATTTCCTTGAGGTGCCAAGTTTCGGCCTCTGCTCTGCTCCCTGTGGCTGAGACCACGTGCACCAGAAACCATGGCGGGGTGTTGGGTGCTCCACACAATTTTGTGAGCTGCTCCCCTTGCCCTGTGGCTAATGACTCATCTAATGTCAGTGTCTTTTGCTTCCAGCCCTCCTCGCCCTCTGACGAACATGAATGAGACCGTGGGGAGCCACCTGTCCTCCGGAGCGCCCACCCCCACCAAGAGGTACGTGAGATTGGCGCTCCGCACGGAGCCAGGCAGTCCACAGACGTGGAGCCTGCCCGCGCTTCCCCGCCTTCCGTTACTGTTTTCTACGCTTGCCTTTTCCTTTTTTCACTTGCTCACAAATAGAGCCACTGACGAGTCTGCTTTTGAGGGGTACCTGGGAGGAAGCTCTCCACCTGTGTCTGGGCTGGGGGCTTAGTAATAAAGGCCAGGAGTAATAAATGCCAGCCCTCTCTGTCAATATTCAGCAACGTGTGGGTAATCGTAAGTCCACAGTATTTTATTTGCTTTCTTTTGAGTTAAGTGAAGATCGTTTCTGGTTCCGGGCAAAACTATGTATAAGAATTCAGTTTGGGGGCTGGAGCTATAACCCAGTGGGTAGGGCGTTTGCCTTGTAAGCGGCTGGCCTGTGCCGGCCCGGGTTCAATCCCGGCATCCCATATGGTCCCCGAGCACCACCAGGAGTGATTCCTGAGTGCAGAGCCAGGAGTAACCCCTGAGCATTGCCGGGTGTGACCCAAAAAGCAAAAAAAAAAAAAAAAAAAAAAAAGAATTCAGTTCATTTCTTATAAACGTTCTCCTGAGTCACTCCATTTGATTCGTAAACATCTAGGCCAAAAAGCCCAGGTCCCTCTCTTAGTCTTACCAGGAGCGTCTTTTAGGGTCCTTCAGGGAACTAGGCCTGGAAGCTCTGTTATCCTCCTTCAATAATGTGCTTCTCCACAATTCTCCAAGGCAGGACTTAAAATAGCTCTATAAATGGCGTATTTTCTATTTGATTTAAGTTGATCCGTGACCAGAGCAATGCAGAAACTCCCTCAAGGGCACAGCCATTAAAGAATTTTTTTCAAGCAGTCATCACTCAAAAAGAAGAAGAAAAAAAGACAAACCAGCAAAGGCATTCCAGCCAGCTCCTGGGTTCCCCTGGGTTCCCGGAAGCCGCTGCGTGCACCTGGGGGTGGGGGGGGTCTTGCCGTCACTCACCATGGTCTGACTTAGTACAGATCAGCCGTTCAGGCCCATCCACTCAAACTCCTCAAGCAAAGTTTCCCAAACCTCACTGATGAGACGCACCGAGGCCACAGGTTTAAAATGGACGTTTGTGGCCCGGGAGCATTCAGGGGTTAAAGCACTTACCTTGTATGTTCGATCTCTGACACCACAGATGGTGGTTCCCTGCACGCCGCCCTGACACAAGCCTCTGGAAGTGGTTCTTGATCTCAGAGCCAGGAGTAGCTTCTGCTCACCACCTCGGGTGGTCCCAAAGCGACATAAAAACATACAATTCTGAACGCCATTGCCCCTGTGACTCCTGCAGTCCTGAGAAACTGCGCACATGGTAGAGGGAGTTGCGTTTGCCTTGCACACGGCCGACCCAGGTTCAATCCCCAGCATCCCATATGATTCCAAGCACCACCAGGAGTAACTCTTGAGGGCAGAGCCAGGAGTAACAACCCCTGAGCATTGCCATGAGTGACTCTCCCCAAAAAAAATACTGCATATGGAAGGAAAGGAGTATTTCCAACCATTCCTCTCCACCAAGCAGGCTCAGGAAATCGGCTTTGATGGGGCCTAAGGAATATCTAGAGGTCTGCCGGTGTGGAGCACTGAGAACCAATAGCCAGAATGAGTGTGGGTACAGTGTCATCCACGGGGAGACACAGTGAGTGCGGGTACAGTGCCATCCACGGGGAGACCTCAGTGAGTGCGGGTACGGGGCCATCCACGGGAGACCTCCTGGCCCCCTGTGGCTTCCAGCCAGCTGCTGCGTGGATGAACAAACCAGCTGCTGCGTGGACAGACTTGAGCCTGGATTTCTGCAACACTGGCTACTCACCAGACTGTTGGCATCTGAACCATTTTTCCTGGTGTAGAACAAGATTCTTTTTGTTTTACCTTTGACACACCCAGTGGTGCTCAGGCCTTATTCCTGGTTCTGGGCTTCAGGATCACTCCTGGCAGGCTCAGGGAACCAAAAAGAAGCAGGGTCAGCCATGTGCAAGGCAGGTGCCCTACCCGCTGTACTAAACAAGAGTCTTGTCTTCATTTATGTAGTCTGTGAAAACCAGGGCACTAAGAATATCTACCCCCAGAGGATAATGCCAGCAAATGCTATCTATCTTGAGCGGTTGGCGTGTGAATTTAGGGTTCTGTTTCTGTTAGGAAGGGAACTAATGGGCGAGGGGGTGGGGAGAATGGCAGAGTAATGGGGGAATAATGCCCTCCCATGGAGGAACAGAAGGCTGAAAGACACCCGAGCGACTGTGCCTCCATATGTAGATGAGACATACGGAAGTGAGTCCAGCACATGTCACTGTATACTTCCATACTACATCTGGTCATACTTTCCCACCGACCAGATGCTTCATTGTTGTGTGGTGTATGAGGGCTCAGGCTCAAACCCGCACCCTGAGTATCGGCTCCCATGGTTCCTTTACTCCGCTACCATCACTGGGTGAACACAGGGAGGAAGTCAGCGTGTGGCTTCCGGCTTGGTGGACACAAGAAGGAAATTAGTGTGTGATTTCCGGCTTGGTGGACACAGGAAGGAAGTTAGTGTGTGTCTTCCGGCTTGGTGGACACAGGAAGGAAATTAGTGTGTGTCTTCTGGCTTGGTGGACACAGGAAGGAAGTTAGCGTGTGACTTCCGGCTTAGTGGACACAGGAAGTTAGTGTGTGTCTTCCGGCTTGATGGACACAGGAAGGGAGTTAGCGTGTGACTTCCAGCTTGGTGGACACAGGAAGGGAGTTAGCGTGTGACTTCCGGCCAGGTTGGCACTGGTGCCAGTGGGTCTCCAGTGCACCTGAGTTCTCTCTGTGTGCTGGTCTGTGCCTGAGGGCAGCTGTGTTCCCCCTTTAACTGGGCACCCCTTCCCCTTGCCGTGAAGCAGAGAGCACGTTTCTGGAAAGCATGCAGTGGTATCAGAAGACTGACAGAGCGGACGGTCACCCCGGGAAGGAAAGGCCTTCAGTCTGATGCTGCAGTGGTGACTCCCAGGCTGCCCAGGAAGTGGACAGCTTCCGTGGCCGGTCATAAAGTCACGTGGAGCATTTTTGAGAGCTGTTTCAGTTCTGCAGCGTTGCCTGGGTCAAGGTGCCATTTGGCTGATTGATGGACTTACTGACTTGGCTTCTGTTCTCTGCAGTGCTAGGGAGGGAGCCCAGAGGCTCACACACGAGCTCTGCCATTGAGCCGCACCCGTTGTCATTTGATTTTTTGCCTTAAGTGTGGGGAGGGCTGTTGAGCCGTACTCAGCAGTGCTCAGGGGGCTACTCGCACAGTTGCCAGTGACGGGGATCACTCTGGTGCATCAAGCCCAGGCCCTCCACATGCACAACATGAGCTCCAGCCTGTTGAACTCTACTCTAGCCCCTAAGATGGCCTCTTAAGGGCCAGTGTTTAAATTGACCTCCTCTTGGGTAAAGCACCTCCAACCTGGAGGTGAACACCAGGGGCTCAGCGGCACAGTGCTCGGCTCATCTGCCCGGAGGGCTCAGCTTTATTTTTGCAGGAAGTGCAGGTGTCTGAGTGACGAGAGACTTCACGCGGCCCAGTCCCTTGGCTCAATACAGCCCTCAGAGCATGGGGAGATCTTCATTTCTGCCTAGGACGTGCCAAAGCCAGAGTGTGGACACTCGTTGCATAACACACCGGTCAGGCTGCTCATGGCCCAGTTATAACAGTGCAGACTTCTAGAGCAGAGACTGTTTACTTCCTCGTGCACTCAGCGGCTTTTCCTTCCTCTGGATATGGTCAGAGCTGTGTCTCTGGAGTCTGATAAAAGCCAGGAGCGTAGACACAGAGCCTCCCGCTGCTGGGGAGAGATCCCAGGAGACAGAAGGCTCTCCTGCTAGAAGGAAGAGGTTTCCTTGAGAATCCAGCATGAGCTGCCACTCAGAACCTGCGTAATAAACAGGCAAGGAAGCAGAAGTGCCCACTGTCCGCCTGTCTTGTTTTGAGGTACACTCGGTTGTGCTAAAGGACTGTTCCAGGCACTAGCTCAGGGGTCGCTCCCAGCCTGGGGGTCAGGTGGAAGCTGAGATCAAGCCCAGACCTCCGCCCCGCATGTATCACCCCTCCCATGCATCTCTCTCTTTCTCTCTCTCTTTCGCTCTTTCTCTCATTCTCTCTCTCATTCTCTCTCTCATTCTCTCTCTCATTCTCTCTCTTTTTCTCTTTCTCTCTCATTCTCTTTCTCTCTCATTATCTCTTGTTCTCTCTCTCATTCTCTCTCTTGTTCTCTCTCATTCTCTTATTCTCTCTCTCATTCTCTCTCTTGTTCTCTCTCATTCTCTTATTCTCTCTCTCATTCTCTCTCGTTCTCTCTCTTTCTCTCTCTCTCTCTGTCCTCATTAAATCTCTTTTCATGTCTCAGTTATGTGTGAACTCATAATCTTTGACAGTACTGTAGGAATTTCTCTTAACTGTAGAAGAAAGCAGGACCTTCAGTATAAGACCTTTCCTTGTGTTTGGAGGGTCTTTTGGTCTGGGCTCTTTTAGCTGCAGGTATGACATTTTACTTTAA
Organism: Cryptotis parvus; assembly: GCA_021461705.1. Classification (NCBI taxonomy): domain Eukaryota; kingdom Metazoa; phylum Chordata; class Mammalia; order Eulipotyphla; family Soricidae; genus Cryptotis; species Cryptotis parvus. The sequence continues at coordinate 74,065 of JAJIBD010023896.1, forward strand.
AAGGCACAGACCCTTGGGGCCGGAGCGATAGCCCAGCGAGTAGGGTGTTTGCCTTACACATGGCCGGCCTGTGCTGGCCGGGTTCGATCCTCGGCATCCCATATGGTCCCCGAGCACCGCCAGGTAGTGGTTCCTGAGTGCAGAGCCAGGAGTAACCCCTGAGCATCGCCAGGTGTGACCCAAAAAGCAATAAATAAATAAATAAATAAATAAATAAATAAATAAATAAATAAATAAATAAAAATAAAAAATAAAAGTCACAAACCCCGTTCAGCATGGTGGAGACCGGCTAATGATGGCTTGCCCAGCACTGTGCTCAGAGCTAACGGTACTGTTTTGTGCACTAGAGCAGTGGTAAAGAGAGAACTTGCATATTGTGTATTTTCACAGGAAAAAAATCATCTTAAAAAAGACACAGACCTGGGGCCAGAGCAATAGTTCAGCAGGCAGGGCATTTGCCTTACACAGGCCCAGCCCAGGTTCAATCCCTGGCATCTCACATGGCCTCCTGAGCCCCGCCAGGAGTGATCCCTGAGTGCAGATCCCAGACTAAGCCCCGAGCACTGGGGTGGATGCAGAATTTCTTCCCCTCACACCTCTCCTTGGTCAAGCCAGCTGCCTCCACAGGACAGCAGTGTCAGACTCGGTTTTTATCACAACTCCGGCTGAGACAGACGCTTAGGGGAAATGAGACTTTCTGTGTCTTTCCAAGGAACGCTGCAACAAGCTGTGGCCAGGGCCCCGCCTCCGGAGGGTTCTCTGCCCCCTGCTCTTCCGCAGATTCCTTCTTCCCACGAAAGCCAAGCAGCAGCCCCAGCCAATGGCGCAGCCTCTCCTGGATCCCAGTAACTCGCCCCATGAGAATTCTGGTGGGTCCTTCCAGGATCCTGCAGGCAACTCAGGGATTTTTCTTTTTTTTTTTGGGGGGGTGGTCTCACATAGAATAGCATGGTCGAATGATAAGGGCTCATGTCTCCATGCCCCCAAAAGAGGGGTCTGTTGTCCCTGGCAAAGTTGGAGCTAAGGAGGAAGTGCATAGCTTCTGCCTCATTGGGGAGTGGCTTGTGAAAACATGTATGTATGTTTGCAGAATTTGTTTTCGGGGACCCCTTGACTCCCCACTTTAGTTTTATGTCTTGAAAGAGCTAAGTGAAGCTTTCGTTTCAGCTCGGTTTATGTTGGGACATAACCCCACCTGGGGAGGTGGGGGGAATATTAAGAGCACCGATTCCAGCTCGAATCCAGCCCATATACGGCTGTGGGAACTGTAGGAGATGGTATCAGCTAGAGCTTTTTCACACATTCTTCATAAAAAGGAAGAGCAGCTTTGGGATTTTGCTCTTTCTAAAAGACTAGGCCTTGCCGGAGTGTAAACACGATTTCTGGCTACTGAGGAGGTGAGTGGCACCAGAGAGGTGTTAAAACGGCTTTCAGAAGAGGTGCCACGGTGAAGGGTTCATCTTGTTGGCCACAGAATTCTTGGGGTGACAAAGGCCACAACCTGCTGTGTCCTTCAAACCCGACAGAGATACCGAGATGAGAAAGGAGGCGAAGGGAAACCCACCGAACAGAGATGCCGCTGTGGCCTGCTCCTTCCTTCCAGGCAGGAATGGGGGGACCAAGCCCCACCTGCTCCTTCCTTCCAGGCAGGAATGGGGAACCAAGCAGCCTCTATTACAGGGGACTCGGCCCAGGCAGGCTCCAGCTCGCTGCTGTGAATCTGACACAAAGATCTCTCCACAGCAACACCGGGACTTTTCCCCCTCCAATCTTGTTCTGAGAGCCTGAGAAGCAGAGTAATTGAAAATTAACACCTCATCTTCTGGAACGCGGGTCCTCCGGGCTGGCGGCCCTCCAGACTCCACCCCATGGCCCGGGCAGATGGCCAGCGCACACACACTCCTGGGTTCGGATTAAATTCCGTTTCCATCCAGGCATTTAAGGTCAGCCCTAAGCAGTCCTCACACGGGGTCTTTCCCAGCCCCCGCTTCCAAACCTTAATTTGAGAAATGGAAGCCCACAGAAGCGTAGTGCCTGGCCGTTTGTTCCCTCCTTGTGGCGGCCCGAGGCTGACACCCTGAATGTGCGCAAGCATCGCCTCCACGACAGACGCCAGGAGTGGCACACGTGACCTTGGCTGCAGCTGGCTCACGGCTGAGAGACTGCGCTGAGGATTTGCAGGAGCCAAAGCAAGGGCCTGTGAGTCTCAGCGTTTGGAGCTTTAATCCCCACCCCAGGTCTTGTTGGGTGCCGCTGCTCAAACACAGGAGAAGATTTGGGCCAGAAGATAACACCATACAGAATCGGGTTAGAGGTTCGGGGGGCCCAGGAACATGGCTGCAGCTTGAGTTCTTATTCAGCTGCTGATTCAGCGTCCTCAGACTCACCCTGGAGAAGGTCAGGCCAGTTCACAGAGCCAGCACAATGCACGCTTGTCTCTGTCATGTGTGCACGTGCACACGCCATTTGATACCATTTTGTTTATTTGCGGGGTGGGCACACCTAACGGGTCCCTCAGGGCTTGCTCCTGTCTGTACTTAGGGATCGCTCCTGGCAGTGCTCAGAGGGATCGAACCCAGGCCTGCCACATGCAAGGCAAGTGCCCTGCCCACTGTACTATCTCTCCAGCCCCTTTTAGTACACCTTTAAAAAATTAAATTGTGTGGAGGGATGATAGCCAGTGTTTCTTGTGATGCCAGGGATCAAACCTGGGAACCCAATTGTGTGGAGCCATGATATCCAGTGTTTCTTGTGACCATGTGGTGCCAGGGATCGAACCTGGAACCCCACATGTGCCCCAGCTCTTTGCTCCTCCGCTACACCCCTAGTTTACTTATTTCTGACATGTACTTTGGAGGCTGTTAACTAAACACCTATTGGCTGCATCTACTCCTAAGAAGTTGGCTCTGGGCCTGGAATGCAGCCCAGGGTAGAGCACCTGCCCCCAGGCCTGAGCCTAAGAGTCCACTCTCCAGAGCTGCCCCCCATGTGATCTGTGTGGCGCCACGTCGCCCTCCTGGGTGCCACAAGCAGCGTGCTCTGGAGTGCACCGCAGCCCGGTGTGTGTAACACCTCCGCCACAGCACAGCCCCGGGGGCATGGCAGCTGGGGTCCCCCACCCCGCATTGGGTCATCACTGTGACAGCAGCAGAGGGAAGAGGTCCACTGAGCAGCCACGGCCTTGAGACGCTCCGCACAGCCCACACACACATCACTTGCCTCAGGGCCCCACCACAGCCTGCCTCTGCCCACCTGAACCTCGTTTGTATCAGACTTAGGACACTCGCTCTAATAGAGCTGTCATTTAACAAGCACATGCTGGAGGGATGGAGTGAGAGCACAGTGGGTTGGGCATTTGCCTTGCTTGTGGTCAACCTGGGCTTAATCCCCAGCACCCCAGATAGTCCCCCAAGCCCACCAGGAGTAAACTCTGAGCACTACCGGGTGTGCCCCCTCCTCAAAAAAAGAAAAAAGATAAACACATGCTGGGTGATAACTCAGCCCCCTGACGCTGCAGGAGCGCTAAGCCCTGGTGTATAGGAGTGACCTTGAACCCCGTGCTCCCCTGGGTGTGCTCCCCCACAAAAAACAATTAGGAAGAGTGGCGTGCCTGTGGGATAAGCCGCGCCCTCTACCTGGGTCTCACTAGGAAGCGTCCTGTCCCCGCCTCAGCCTGCAGGTGTGATTGTGCTGTTTTCTGGGAGACGTTTCTCTCTCCTAAGTATGGTGCTGTCCAGGGCTAGAAATCAATGTCGGTGTCTGACCGTTCGTACCAGGCTCACAGAAGGCAGAGCACCGCAGTGCGCCTGCAACAGTGCCCTGTCCTGCTCTGCAGAGCTGCAGGGAGATTCCTGCAGCCTCACGAGCCTTTGGTGGCTCCTGAGGGACTTCCTGCCCCCGCCCATCTCCCCTGCTCTGTCCCCAGGCCATTGGGCAAAACTGCGCCATTGCCGGACAGCCCCAGTGGTCTCTGCCATCTGCCTCCCGGGAATCTGCATGTGTGATATCTGGGGCCTCCCTGCACACGCTGAGTTCATCTATGGGGCCTGGAACCTCCCCACATACCCTGAGTCCATGTATTGTGCCCGGGGCCTCCCTCCACAGGCTGAGTCCATCTATGGGGCCTGGGACCTTCCGAGCACTTGTGCTCTAGATCCAACCACAGGGGACAGCGAACAACTTGATACCAGAGGAAACAGCCCATCCAAAGTATAAGAACCTGTGTGGTTTTATGGCTTCCAGCGCCACCTCCCCAGCCTCCCCATATCCCGCACACCGAGTCAATGGCATAAGAGCAAACAGGGGAAAGCCAGAGTGCTTAGAAACAGAAACATCTGGGGCCTGAGATTTCTTAGTGGCCGAGCACAGCTTTTGCCAACCCCAAGCACTACTGGTATAGCCCCAAATCCAAAACAAAGACAAAACAGAAAACAGACCAACCAGTCTAATCCAGACCTGAAAGGAACACCAGACGCAAATCCTGGGCCTGGGTTTGGGTGTTAGTTGTGTTGATTTATCCTTCCGGACCTCCTGAGGTGGTGTGCGGAGCCCTGGTGGGAAGCACGGCGGGTCCTGTGGCCCCCGGCACGTGTGTCAGCCCTTGGCTCTCTCCAGTCCCCCAGCTTCATGTGAACTGTAAAAGAATTTTCTTTTTTAGGATTCAAGGAAGTTGTCAAATGAATCCAAATTGAATTTGAAGGGACTTATGAGTTTGGGAACAGTTGTTGGGCGTGCTAATGGTGTGAGAGTTTATGAAACTTTCTCACCGTCTGGTATCGCTGAGCAGATTCATCAACTTCCCGCCCGAGAAACTGGGGGAAGGGAGAAGAGATGGAACAACTTCACCAGCTTCTGATTTGTTTATTGAAGTTTGCTGCTCACTCCATTTTGTGCAGGTTTTGGCATTTTCAGTAGGAAGCAGGATTTTGTTTTTATTTTATTTTATTTTATTTTTTTTTTGCTTTTTGGGTCACACCCGGCGATGCTCAGGGGTTACTCCTGGCTTTGCACTCAGGAATTACTCCTGGCAGTGCTCGGAGGACCATATGGGATGCCGGGATTGAACCCGGGCCGGCACAGGCCGCCACGTGCAAAGAGCAACGCCCTACCCGCTGGGCTATCGCTCTGGCCCAGGATTTTGTTTTTAAATGCACATGCTTCAAGACCTTCTGTGTGTCTGCGGAGGGAAAACCTCGCTCAAGCACACACTGCACAGTCTTGCAGTTGGATCGAATTCTAACAAGTTTGCTTGGAGTCCCTTGTTTATGGGGTAATTTCAGTGATGCTGAGCTCAGTCGTCTCGTAATACAGTGATACAGAATTTAAAAAAGATTTAACTGGCAAAAGCGTATCGATGGACAGAAACTGTCAAGGCAACTCAGGGACCAGAGCGATAGTCAAGCCGGCCGGCTGCTTGCCTTGTACATAACCAACCCAGATTCAGCACCCCGTAGGATCCCTGAGCACAGAGCCCTGCATACCGCGGGATGTGATCTAAAAACGAACCCAAAAAATTGCATCAGAAGTCATCGGGGGACCCCTCCTGGGTTTGCCTCCCCAGCAGCTGTCCCCTGAGGAACAGTTTGTCCCAAGAGCTGTGAGCTATTCCCTGCTCTGTGGTGCCATACTCCATTACACCGAGTCATTTTTATTTTCCTTGTTTTCCTTCTCATGATGTATTCTCTTTTGCTGCGTTGTGAAATGTTGCCGGTTTTAATTCATGCCCATTTCTCACTCTGTGTGTGGTGTGTGGGTGTCGCACTTGCTGTCCTTTATTCCTAGGTTACATTCTAGCCAGGACGCAGCCAGCCCCTTGGCCGATGAGCATGCGCTGATAGCTTCCTATGTGGCCCGCCTGCAGCACGGTGCACGGTCAGTGGGGAGAGCAGCCCCCGCAGGTGGGAGCCCCAGGCCCTGGAATGGGAGGGAGGCTGAGTGGGGTGCCGGCGGAAGAGGCTCTGCACAGAGCTTTCCTAGAGAAGTCACCGGCTCTATTGGGCAGCATCCAAAATTGCTGACACGTTTGGGGGAGCCTTGCCAAGCCTGGGCCTGCGTGTGACAGAGCCCGAGGGTCCCCCCTTTAAAGCCAAGTCCCTCCTTCAATACATTTGCGGAGGGGTGCCGCAGGGTGGCCATTCACAGTGGCTATGTCGTGCAGCTTCTGCCCGTTGAACTCTCTCTACGGACCCACAGAGTTTCGGGTGAATCAATCAACCTCCCCAGATAGCTCATCTGAGCTAAGACTGGCACCATCTGCCTAGTCTGTCTTCGCTGTTTCAGTCTCTCACTGCCAGTCGTTTGCACCAGCAGTTCTCAGCAGCGGTGTTGGATCCGTGGTGTCCAGGAGAACTTTTCCCGACTCCTTGAACCTTCTCGGGGGTTCTCCTGGCCTCGTGCAGCCTGACTCAGCAGAGGACTATGGCTGGACAGGAGAAGGCTCGGTCTCTGCCATCCAGAGTCAGCCCCGGCTGTGCGCTGAGCCACACTGTCCTGTGGGGCAGGTCCGACACACACACCCTGACCCCTCTCGGGCAATGGCTGTGGACACAGCCTGCCTCAGCCGTTCTTCCCCTCCTTCCATCAGCAGACAGGGCTGGGCACCAGGATCCCCAAGCGTCTCCTCCCGAGAGGAAACCATCGTTTCTCATGTACACCTGGGAGGTGCTCCAGGCCTTATATTTCCCCCTGAGTTTGCCCCACCACAAGCTGTGGCTCCACAGAAATGTTACACAACCTTGCTCCTAGGCCCTGTGATAGCAGAAGAGTGAATTAGCAGTTCACATGGCGGGAAAGGACGGGCTTTCGCAATGTCCTTGACAGCGTTTGCCCAGGTCTGCCTGCCTTTGGCTTGTGAGCATGTACCTCAAGCCTTGGGGGAAAGTACAGGTGGGGGGGGTCTCCAGCCTCGCCCACCACTCAGTGTAATTGGCCCATCCGAGGGCAGGAGAGAAGGTGCCGGGACTTTTTGCCCAGAGAGGGTCTCCTCGGCCAGCAGGGGGTTCCTACACTCTCCCAGACTTGTCCTAGCCCTGCTGGGCTACTTGTCAATAGAAGGACAGTTCTAAGCAGTGGACGGTGCAGATGGGAACAGCGCGTTTGCCACCCACTGATCACTGAGCCCAGGCGAGGCCGGTCTGGCTCCTCGGGGCTGGTGGCTGGGAGCCCAGAGAGACACCAGGGCCGGGTGAGGAACTGCTTCCTGCTGTGCTGGACAGTCTGGCTCTCAGAGCCACTGAAGACACCCCTGCAATCACAGATTTCCAGGCCTGCTCTGAAAATGAGTTTTCATTTCTCATAAACTGTCATCGTCCACAAACTAGCCCCCGATAGAACACATGGCAGTGAAGCCCCAGGTCACCCCTGCTGAGGTATAAGTGATCCTTAGAGAGCCAGTGGGAGAGGCCCAGGCCAAGGCGCCTCAGCTCCCTATACGGTTGGTTCCTGGAGCACCGCCATGGGACAGTCCTGTGCCCGGAGCCAGGAGTCGCCCGAGCCCTCCTGAGGATAAACCTGTGGACAATCAGCTAGCGTCCAGGTCCACGTCACACGTGCACAGAGCCGGCCGAGCACTCTTCTGCCTGCAGCGTGGTCTGGCATCCCATCATCCCATCTTAGGGGCTCTTTAAAGTCGTAGATTGTCTAATGCTCTGGGTAAACGCCAGGAGCCGGGAGCTAGCTGAGAGACCGAAGCACGTGCTCCACATGCCCAAGCCCTGGCTTCAGTCCCACACATCACGTGGTCCCCGAGCATCACCTGAAATGGCCCCAAGTACTGAACTTCCGGAGTTACAAATCAGTTTTTGAACGAGGGCCAGAAGACGGCGCAAGAGGCTGCAGAACAGGCTTTGGGCTGGAGCCCCCGGAACCACGGGGTCCTCGAAGCGTCCCTAGCCCATACTTGGGTATGCCCCCAGGCACTGAGCACCTCAAGCTGCAAGGGGGCCCCCCTTAAACAAAGTAGCGGACGAAGGGAGCCATGGTGACGGCTTAGGGTGGCCGAGCAGCGCTCTGAGCCATCCTGGTACCCACAGCCCTAAGCACCACCTGCTATTGCCCTGAGGCTTCTGGGTCCAGACTGAGAACTGCTTGATCCCCAAGCAAAGCTGGGGGGTGGGAAGCCCCTTTTTTTTTAAGGGCAGGGACAAGCGAGGGCCACAGAGATGGCTCCATGGTCTGAAGCCACACGCACGGCAGGCAGGAGGCCCAGGTCTGAGTCCCCAGCACCACATGGCTCCCAGAGCACTGGCAGGTGTGACCCAGAAACAACTCATGAGCTGAGTGTAGCGGCTGAGAAGGGGCAGAAGTTGTGAAGAGACAGGAGGGCTGAGGGTGTCGCACACTCGGGGCGCTGCCCTCTCGGTATAGTCGCGACGCACACCAGGCCCCTCAGATCCGTCGCCCCACGCTTGTTGCTTTTCTTGGTCTTTTTTTTAATCACCATCCATTTGTCATCTGTAATGTTTTCGTTTTCTCTTGATGGTCTTGTTGAATTTTAAGACCTACATTTTCAAAACCATGCATCCTTTTTCCAAGACCCCAGTGGAAAAGTCCCTACCAGACTTTGTTGGTGTCTTCCCTCAGCCCCTGACCTGCTCCCCAGAGCATGGTGCAGGGCTGTGCCAGCCCGCGGCTGCAGCCCCCTCCTTTCTCAGGGCCCCCCTCACTACAGGAGACCAGTAGCGACTGTGGCCCAAGCCCCCGTTTGTTGTTGTTGTTGTTACCCCTTTTGAAAACAAGCTATTGTATGCGAGGAGCAGGAGTCGGGCTGTTGACTGACACCTGTTGGCTCTGTCTCTGCCCTGCAGCGTACTGGACAGCCCTGGCCGCCTGGACGAGGAGCACCGGCTGATCGCGCGCCGCCCGGCTGGCTGCAGAGGCGGGGAACGTGGTGAGTGCGGAGCACGCCAGCACTCAGTAGGAGTGTGACCAGTACTGTCAGTGGTGGCTGGCGGGAAAGGCTGGGCACGGGAGGGGCGGCTCTGCAGGACTGCCCTTGGCTCTGACTTGTATCTGCAGAGGCCATGCTTTCTTTTAAAAGATGAGCCAAGGGGCCAGGGAGAGGGCTTAGATGCTGGAGCTTAGGCTTTGCCTGCTTGAGTCCCGGGTTCCAACCCCAGCACTGCTGGGAGCAGCCCCTGAGCACCAAGCCAGGGGTAGCCTCTTAAGCACCACCTGGTGGGCGTGACTTTCTCAAGCGAGATTGTTCAAGGAAAAAAAAAATCAAAGAACCAGAATGATTGTTTTTGTTTGTTTTTGCTTTTGGGGTCACACCCAGCGATGCTCAAGGGTTACTCCTGGCTCTGCACTCAGGAATTCCCAGACTTTTAAACTATTCTACAAAAAATGTGGGTTTTGTTCATGTATTGAAAGAGCACCATTAAAATGACTGTCTTGCTCAGGGATCATATGGGATGCTGGGGATTGAACCCAAGTCGCCTGTGTGTAAGGCAAGCCCCAGAATTTGATTACTTTAAAAGATCAATAAACTGGGGCCTGAGTGATAGCCCAACGGGTAGGGCATTTGCCTTGCACGAGCCGGCCTGTGCCGGCCTGGGTTCAATCCCCAGCATCCCATATGGTCCCCGAGCACCGCCAGGAGTAATTCCTGAGTGCAGAACCAGGAGTAGCCCCTGAACATTGCCGGGTGTGACCCAAAAAAGAAAAAAAATCAATAAACTTAGTAAGTCCCAAGAAATCCTTGTCCAGGGAAAAATGTAAATAAATATGGGGCCGGAGGAATAGCACAGCAGGGAGAGAGCTCACCTTCCACACAGCTGACAGGGGTTTGACCCTGCCCCCATGTTTTCCCCTGAGCACTGCCAGGTGTGATCCCTGAGTGCAGAGTAAGAAACAAGCTCTGAGCACTGCCGGGTGTGGCTCGAAATAAAAACACCAAAACATTGAGATAGGAAAGATATCACTTACAAACACCATTAAAGTTATAATAATAATAATAAATCAAGCAGAAGAAAGAATGTCTACTTTTCACCTCTAGTATTGAACATAATACTGGAAGTCCTTGCCAAAGCGATTAAGCAAGAAAGAGAAATTGGTAAAAAAAAAAAATCAAGCCATCACTATTTGCAAATGGCATGATATTATACACAGAAAACACCAAAGACAACACCAAAAATCTTCTAGAAACAATAAACTTATATAGTAATGAGTTACAAAACCAAGGCACAGAAATACATTGCATTTTTATAAGTAAGCAATGATATAGAAGAGAAAGAATTTTTTTTTTTTTGGTTTTTGGGTCACACCCGGCGATGCTCAGGGGTTAATCCTGGCTCTGCACTCAGGAATCACTCCTGGCGGTGCTCGGGGGACCATATGGGATGCCGGGATTGAACCCAGGCCGGCATGGGCCGGCTGCATGCAAGGCAAACGCCCTACCCGCTGGGCTATCTCTCCAGCCCAGAAGAGAAAGAATTTTTAAACTATTTCATTTAGGATTATCTCTAAACACCTCAAATTGCTAGGAATTAATTTAACAATAATCTTAGCAATAATTATAAACCATGTATATATACACTGTACTTTTAGGTAAAATTACAAATCGCTTCTAAAAGAAATAAAAAGTACTAAGAAATGAAAATGTGTTTTTTGTTCATGAATTGAAAGAGCACCATAAAAATATCTCTTACCCAAAGTAATTTATAAGTGCAGGGCAATCCCCATCAAAATTCCTAGAGTTTTTTTGTAAAAGAACATAGAACAGATGCATCTGAAATTCATATGAGACCATAAACTTCCCAGAATAGCTAAACTATCCTGAGGGGGAAAGTGGCATTCCCAGACTTGAAACTATACTACAAAGCTATAGTAATCAAAACTCTGTGGTCCTGGAACAAAAGCTGACTTTGAGATTAATGGAATAAAGTTGAGAGCCTAGAGGGAAACCTTCAGATGTCCAGTTAGATGGCATAGGGTTCGGTGTACGTAGCAGAAGCAGGAGGGCCTTCTCAGCAAACGTGCCAGGGTGCAGGGAAGGGGACAGGAAGAAAGGCAGACAGGCAGAGCACTATCTCACATTAAATACAAAGATTAATTAAAAATGAATTGCAGATCTCGATATCAAGCATGTTTTTATAAAATATGCTGAGGATAACAGAGGCAAGATTCTCAATGCTGCTGGAGAGTCCTTTGATTAAAGACTCAAGTCTTTAATGCCGCAACTCCATTGGCAAAAAAATAAAAACAGAAATAAACAAATGGGACTATTTCAAACTAAAAACTTATGCACTGTGGAAGAAATAAGGCTTGAAATAAAAGGACATTGTGTTTGCACTCTGTACATCAGACACAGGGCCAATGTCCAAGATACAGAAACCACTTTTAAAACTCAGCATCAAGGGGCTGGAGCGATAGCCCAGCGGGTAGGGCGTTTGCCTTGCATGCGGCTGGCCTGTGCCGGCCTGGGTTTGATCCCTGGCATCCCATATCGCTCCCCGAGCACTGCCAGGAGTAATTCCTGAGTGCAGAGCCAGGAGAAACCCCTGAGCATTGCCGGGTTTGACCCCAAAAAGCAAAAAAAAAAAAAAAAAAACTCAGCATCAAACAACCCCCTCGAAAACTGGGGAGAGGAGATGAACAGACACTGCCCTCAAAGATGCCCCAAGCATGGCCACCGGCAGGTGAAGCATGGTCTTCATCACTCACTCCGCAGGGAAATGCAAGTCAAAATGACACTCAGACATCACTGCACACCCACAAGAATGGTCTAGATGGAAAAGTCCAGAAACAGTCAGTGATGGCAGGAGTGCGATGGGAAAAGAACTTTGTATTCATTCCTGGTGGAAAGTGGTTTAGAGACTCCTGAAAAAACGATGGATAGAATTCCCATAGGACCCAACAAGTCTCCTCCTGGGAACACAAAAATTCGCCTTCCGAAGGACATAGCACACCTGTGTTCATCACAGCATTATTTGCAAATAGCCGCATCTGGAAACATCCCAAGTGCCCAGAGAGTACGTACAAGACGAGACTGTCTGTATATGCAACGGAACTCAGCGGAGTGCTGAGGAAAGGAGGTCTCCCAGTTTGTTGCAACGTGGACCGACTTAGAGGCTGTCATGCTAAGGGAGGCAGAAAGTAAAGGACAAACACTAGATGATCTCGGTCTTGTGCAGAAACGTGTTTTTTCAATCCATGGAAACAGCCCTGAGATAAGGTCAATAGAACTGGTACTGGGGGGCCAAGTAGGGGGGAGAGGAGTGGGACCGTGGGTCAGCAGTGAAGGGCTCCTGACCTCTGGGGGTGGGCTTATAGAGCATTGCTGCAAGTATAGTGATCATATTGGTTCTGGCATCAAAAATTACATGAAAGTGGGGCCAGAGCGATAGCCCAGCTAGTAGGGCGTTTGCCTTGCACACGGCCGGCCCATGCCGCCTGGGTTTGATCCCTGGCATCCCATATGGTCCCCTGAGCAACGCCAGGAGTAATTCCTGAGTGCAGAGCCAGGAGTAACCCCTGAGCATCGCCGGGTGTGACCCAAAAAGGAAAAAAAAAATTACATGAAAGTATCTTTTTTTTTTTTGCTTTCTGGGTCACACCCGGTGATGCTCAAGGATTACTCCTGGCCTTGCACTAAGGAATTATTCCTAGCAGTGCTCAGGGAACCAGATAGGATGCTGGAATCGAACCCAGTTCGGCTGCATGCAAGGCAAATGCCCTCCCCTCTGTACAATGGCTCCAGCCCCCCCCAAAATGAATCTTTTAAGAAAAAATTGCAACGTTTTTAAAAAAACAAAAAATAAATCCAGGAAAAATACCATTTTCAATATCATTAGCTTCAAAAACATCAGAGTCTTATGGGTAAATTAAACAGCATCTTCAAGGCTGAAAACACTAAGAAAGATGGAAGTAAAGTCCGGTGAGCGCTGGGAGATGGTGCGGGGCACGTACTTGTCCTGCACCCCTCTGAGCTTGGTTTGAGTCCCTGGCACGTCATGGGGCTTTGCCCTGCACGCAGCTGACCCCAGTTTGATTGCCAGCCCTGCGCTTTCCCCATCCCCTAGTGCCTAGCCCTGAGCACAGAGCTGAGAGTAAATCCTGAGTGCTGCTGGATTTAACAAGCTTTTATTTCTTCATGCTAAACCACAAACATCTTTCACTGTATCACTGTCTTCCCGTTCATCATCGATTTGCTCGAGCAGGCACCAGTAACATCTCCATATGACCTGTCTCATGCAAGTAGAGCCCAAGGGCACCTGCTTGCTCCAGGAACATAAAGAGCCTCAAACCATTCCATCAGGTCATGGGAATGAGGTCTATAATTGTTACTGGTATCTGGCATATCAAATACAACACGGGTAGCTTGCCAGGCTCTGCCATGCAGATGGCATATTCTTGTAGTCATCTCTAATCCAGCATTTATTGATGAAACGAGCGGCTGCAAGAGGCCACGCTGAGCTGGGCTGTAATAGGCTGGTCTGCTGGGTGGAGTTCTGACGAGAGGGAAGTTCGGATGTGGAAGATGGTGGCCCTCATGGAGCGGGGGTCGTCTGGCTTGTTGCGAGGCTCTGCTGGGGTGGCGGGCCAGGCCTAGAACCCGCCATCCCTCCCAGGTGCCTCGTGAGCGGCTGGGCACAGGGAGAGCCAGTAGCAGCTCTGCCCCCATGTCTGCGAGTCTCTGGATCAGCATACCTGGGCGGAGTTGAAAAAAAACTGCTGCAGGGTGGATCTCGATGAGCCAGGCTGTGATAGGCTCTTCTGCTGGGTGGAGTTCTTATGAGAGGGAAGTCAGGACAAACATCTTTAATGTGCTGGAATTAGCCAAACTCTTCAAAGCAAAAAGATTTTTGAAGGGCGACAGCCAAGTTCATGCTGAGGAATATTGTCCTGACAACAATGTCTGCCATCCTTCCGGACGCTTCGCCTGGCAGCTCATTTTCTCTTCCAAGACCTTCTGAGAGAAAAGAGACAGCCCACAGACTCTGAGGTTTCCCAGATAGGCTGAGCTGAGCCGCTCATCGCCCGCTGAGATCTGCCCACTGGATGTTCTCGTTGGGCAAGGAGAGAATGAAGCCTAGAAGCCACCCGTGACAGGCGGATGGGGTGAGGAGGGCTGGTGAGAAGCCCCACAACAGCGCAGGACATGAGCTACGACCCTTGACTGCGAAGCCAACAGCAGCCTCCACAGAGAGGCCTGAGAGACTGTCAGGCTCCCAGAGAACAAGGCTAGCGCCAACTCTGCTCTCCAGGTAGGCCATTCCTCTGGGACCTGCTCCCCGCAGTCTAGAAATGTGGACGGTCTGTCTCCACCTCTTTACTGGAAGACAGAATCAGGAAAGCCGTCAGTGGGGTCTCCAGCTTCGCTTCTCCCACCCGCAGTCATTTATTCCCTTGGGTTTGTTTAGACTCCAGAGCCCCTTTCTGAAGCATGTGGCATTAGGTGTTTCATCCGAGTCTACACAACAGCTCCAAAGCTCAGTGAAATGGAGCAGAATTACAGCTGCAGGTCTGGGGTAAGCACCGTGGGCTGGCTTAGACCTTCCTCATTCTCTCCGTTCATGGCGCGTGTTCCACGTGGGTCCAAGTGGAACTGTTTAAAGGAAAATAATGTCATATGCCCAGCCTGTCATCGGTGGGGCTGGTCTTTTAAATGAAGTAGATTTAAAGCCTCTGCTTAACCTTGCTGGCTTTTGAAATATTGTCTATAAAAGCTGAAAGAATGTGTTTGTCCCTGAAAAGGAGATTTCCCCCTCCCCACCCCTTCACTGCATAGAAGATAAGTGTGTTTGCAGCTGATAGTTGCTGGTGCGTGCCATGAAAATGAGACATTTTTAGAAGGGTCTGGAGACTAAGGCCGGATCGGATCCCTTTCATCGTCTGTGTGTTTTCCAAAATTCGGTTATCTTAGACTCTCGGAGGGGTCGTTTTTCTGGACTGGGTTTCTGTTCAACACAAGACTTCTAATCCTCTAATCTCCAGCTGATACAAGCGCTTTGCATAAAGTGGGTGTGCTGCTCCAAAGAATGGATTTATAGCCTGCCAGATAGGCTCCGTATTGATTTTATTTTCAGAAACCCTCTTCCACAAAGAGAGACCATTAACTTGTTTCTCGGCCAGCGGGAGCCCCACAGTGTGGGCGGGGGAGCCCCTGCACCTGCCTTGGTGGGCAGGACCTGAGCCCGGCTCCCTCCACCCTATTCCCAGAGAGTCGAGTCACAGGTGCTCAGGAGAGTCTCCTCAGGTGCCTGGACTCCTTTTGCCAAACTGCGGTGTATGGTAGAACATCGTCATCTCAGATTCTCAGAGGCTCTTGACGTTCTTCCCTATGCTTGAGGGGACACATCTGTGGATTTGGGGGCAGGAGTGGGGGGGGTCACCATCTTCCAAGCAGCACTCAGGAGGCCTGGGGTTCCCTCCTGGTGACTCCCAACCTACTGGGCCGGTGATTTATCACAAGGGGTTTGTGGTGCTGGGGAGTCCCCAGGCCTTGGCATGGTACTGAGAGGCTCCAGGGCTGGACCCCCACTATGCTCAGACATTTAAACCTCGCTCTGGGAGTCATATGCACACATGTGACTCGAGGCTTCCATGAAGCAGCCATCAGCACCCTTGGCCACATATTATGGTCACGTGCAGGGGCCCTGACCAAATAATGTGCGTTCTTGGCATTGCTCTCCAGCAGAATCTCCAGAACCATCGATTTTTTATTTTAAAAAGAAAGACTTCTGATTTACAGCCACCTAGGGAAGCACTTGCCCTAAAAAAGCATAATTGAGGTTCTGAGAGGAGCAGAAGAGGGAGGGAGACCATTGATTAATAATCCCCAGCTCTGCAGTTAGGCTGAGTGAGGAGGCCATGACGTGAGGCTGGGTCCTGGAGACAGAGAAGGCGGAGCAGGCAGCAGACATGCAGCCCAGGAACCTGTTCTCCGTGCAGGGGAGAGGCCGCGGCCGCCTGCGTGCCTGTGTCTGCGCCATCTCTCGTCTCCTTTCTCACCCTGAATTTTTCAAACGTGTCTCCTGCTCCTTTAAGCCGATGGAGTTCTCGGGAGCCGCCTGCCCCGAGGAGGATGCTCTAGGGTTCTTGCCCTTCCAGGGTTCCAGAGACTTCCCTGTACTGGATGCTCTGGCAGGGGGATCGCACTCTTGGGGGCCTCATTTGCAAATATTAAAGCTTCAAGTCTCAGCATATGGTTAACAGGTTCTGCCTTCCATTGCTCTGACCTGGCTGACAGTGGCCTTCGCGGTGAGGCATCGGGCACTTGTTTCTCTGCTGAACTGTTGGCGTGTTTTAGGCCACACTCAGCACTTCTCAGGGGCTACCCCGCCTGTTCAGTTCCTTGGAGTTGCTCCCAGCAGTGCTCGGGAAACCACGTGGTGTCAGATCTAATCTTGACCTCCTGCGTACAAAGAGGGTACTCCAGCCCCATTGTTAAACTTTGTGAGTGGCCACTGACCTTTCTCTACTCAACTCCTCTGGCAATGGGCCCCACGAAACTACTGCAGCCTAGAAACAGGATGAGGAATAAGGGCCACGAGACTAAGAGCCCTGGGCAGGGGGTACTCCCAGCTCGGTTCTTTCTGTGCTTTTTTGCTTCATGCCCAGTGGTGCTCAGGGGTTGCTCCTGGCCTCCGCTCAGGAATTACTCCTGGCAGTGCTTGGGGAACCATATGGGATGCCGGGGATCGAACCCGAGTTGGCCTTGTAGGCAAACACTCTACCAACCGTGCTATTGCTCCAACCCCCAGCTGGGATCTTGCAGTGCCTCTACAAGATGGGGCTTCCTCATCTTGCTGGGTGCCCCCCTCCCGCAGTTCCTGCTTCTTGGAGCTTGGGGGTTCATTGAACCTAAGCATCGCTGGTAATGTTGCACGGGAATTGAGACCTGGGAACTCGCCTTCAGTGTCCGTCCCTGGGGGACACGGAGGAGAGCTCTTCCGAGGCTTGTTGAATGGCCTGTGCTCACTGGAAGGCTTTCAAGACTGAATCAGAGGTCAGCTCATGAAAAGCTGGTTGCACATCTTTTGTATCTACTGTAGAAATATGTCAGGGTGAACTGCACATAAACCCTGAGCGAATGCGGCACAGATGAGGCAAGGAGGCAAAATCTCAGTAACCTTCTAACCTAGCCGTGAGTATTTAGAAATGTGTTGCCGTTTTCTCTCCGGCTGCTTTTTAAAACGTTCATAATGGGGCAGAGAGCTAGAACAGGGCTTACGGCACATGCCTGGTGTATGAATCAAGCCTAGTTCATACATGGAACCATGTGGTCCCCAGGCACCAACAGGTGCAGCCCTGAAAGCTCTGCCCGGGGGGACCCAGACAATCCCTGAGCGCCCCTGGGTCACCCAGAGCCAACACCACAGGGTCCTTGGCAACACTGCCCCCTGGGGCCTCACATTGACCAGCTGGTGGCCGGGAGTGTGGGAGGGCCCTCTAGGCCCCCATAAACACATAAATAATAAGAAAAGCTGTCTATTCTTTCCCCACTTTATTTAAGCAACATGGCTTCCGGCATTCACGATGACTTCCTACAGGCATTCGAGATTACAACACTGGTCCCACCACCGCCTCACCTTCCCTCCACCACTGTCCCCCTTTTTCCAAGCACCCCTCAAGCCTGCTTCCAAAGCAGGCCCACCATAGTTTATTTTACATTGCGCCTCACCCATAAATGACTTAACAGAATGACCAGAAAATGTTCCCATAGAAGAAAATTTGTGACAAGTGTTGTATCTCACCAGGATGTTCAGTCCCTGTCTGAGGGTTGACTAAGATGTTGCAAGCTAAGTCTGTGTTAATGTTTTTGTTAAGAGGTTGGTTGGCTTCTATGTTACATTCCCATCCAATCTGGTATTCAAAAACTGGCATGTCAGTATTGTATATTTGGAGATGTCGTTCCAGAAAATCCAGAATATTTAACTGAGCAGTCCTACCAGAGACATGGTGGCAGGTTTGGGGTGTGACTGCGGCTGCTGAGGCTTTGGTAGGCAGGAGTTGGCCCACTTTCCTCCTGAGATCGCCCCGAGGTCGCAGCCAGCAGCTAGTTGATGTCTTTTGAGGTTTATTTAGGAGTCGCTGGAACAGGGCCAGTAGGAAAAACTTGCGTGGAGCAGGTGGGATGTGATCCTGGCTGCCCCAGTACGCTTTAAGAAAGTTCAAACAGAAACCCATAAACAGGATTTGTTTTATTTCCTTGTGCATAAATGAGAAGGGGCCCTTCCTGTGTGTGGACGTCTGAGTTGTCTCCTTCCCGGGTAGCAGCCGCTGTGGTCTGTCTCTCACAGCAGATGAGAACCTGAACACCCCTGGGCAGGGCGTGCAGACCCCCCCCCCCCGAGAGAGCTCCCGTTCTGTCATGCCGACCACTAACCTGTCAACTAGTGCATGTTTATCCTCGAAACTCATCACCTGCTGAGGCCTTTTCAACGCACTCGACTTGGTTTTTCATCAAAAAAGGCATTTCTCTGCACTGGCGGAGGGATGGGTGTTGGAGCACTGTATGACTGAAACCCAATCATGAACAGCTTTGTAATGGTCTGTCGCACAGTGATTCAGTCTTTTAAAGCGATTGAGAGGGTTACTCAGTGGCTTTCAGCCACAGGCCCAGCCGCTTGACTTGTGACCGTCGGTGTGCAGGACCGGTAGAAAAGGTTAAGTGAACTAGTCACCTGCCGTGCCTGGGTCAGCTTGTGAGTCAAGTGTCACGTGCACCCATCCCGGGCTTCCTGGGAGCTCTGCTGCCCAGGACTCCGGCCACTCCAGGTACCCAGCAGCACCGTGACTGGAAACACGCACAGGAACCATGGCCAGGAAACATGGGGCCCCCTCTGAGCACTGCAGGGGGCACAAGCACAGCCAAACAAGGACCCCCACGAGCACTGACACGCAGGGAGTCTGTTTTTCATAGTAGGCTCACTCCCAGGAAGACCATTTTTCTGAAGCTCAGTGCATGCTCTTATACGACTTGGAATACAGTATAGAAAATTAAGAGCCATTGACTGCTGGGGCCCCCTAGTGTACATGGGGGCTGCACCCTAGTGATCCTGAGGGGCTACTCCCTTGCTCATTGCTTAGAAGCCGTTTGCTGGTGGTACTTGGGGGACCGTGTGGTTCTGGGAATCAGATCATCTAGGCCTCCCGCACACAAGGCACGTGCTCCGACCCTTCACACCATCTGCCCAGATCCCCCCAAGTTTTTGCGGAGGAGGAGTGATGCCCAGAGCTTACTCCGGGTCTGAGCCTAGGAGATCGCACTTGGACATGTTCGAGGGACCATATGTGATGATGGTTCAAGGCAAGTTAGACTCTCTCTCAGCTCCTTTTTGTGTGTAGGAAGGAAGGAGTATTTGGCCGTCTGAGAGAAGTCTTTCCCAGACTTGGTAGGCTGACTTGCCCCGTTTAATTAGGAAATGCCACTTGAGTTTCTTAAGCATCTTCAGTCTGTAGCAGGAAAAAACAATTTCCTTTTCATCTTGGGTCATCTGAAGCGGACCCAAGGGCAGAGGGCAACTTAGGTCTGAGGCGGCCACTGAGCACCCACCCCAGTCAACCAGTGGGGCAGCGCGCCTGTCTTCCCCCTGATTGGCTGCCCAGGCCTCCCCGGCTGTCCTTCATCTTCCTCACACTCGTTGTCATCACAGTCGTGGTCTCTGTGATGAGGGTTGCTCACGCATCTGGCCGTGGTACTCCCAGGTTTCCGCTGACTCACCAGAAGTTACAGTCCTTGTGGGGCTTACGTGTGCTTGCTGGCATCACACTCTAGATCCGGGGTTGTGCACGTTCCGGGGGTTGGCGCTCACCAGGGCCCACGCCCTCCCGGTTGTGATGCGTGCGCACAGCAGACTAGGGATGCCTGGATCACAGACAGCAGAGCTGCCGGGGGCACAGATGGGCTCTCAGAACCACAGTGGACACACGTGGCCACATCAGGGTTTGAACTCAAGGCTGAGGATTAAGCCACTGAGCTCCCCCTGTCCACCCCTCCCCACAGCTTCCAGATTCACAGGAAAGGCCACAAGGGTGGGAAATCTCAGTGGAGGCACAAATCAATGCCGTTGTGATTTTTCCAAGGAAGATGCCTACGCGACTGGTCCTGCAGCCAGACAGACCATCAGTCATTAGGAAAACGCAGGTGCGGCATAGCAGACACCTGCTGTGTCAGGTGCACTAGGATGCCGGGAGGACGGGGGCAAGATGGCGCCGAAGGGAATGCGGGTGAAGAACGTTTGCTTGCCACTGCTCAGGAGGCAGCACCGTGGCCCAGGGTCCTGAGCATTAATGTCTCCGCTCAGGGAACACCCAGCAGCTTCCACAACAAGAGTGCCCAAAATTAGCCGAACAGTGGGAACAGAGCAAATAACCACCAGCCCTCTGTGGGGCCTTGTTCTCCCAGGAGAATACTTGAAATAGTGAGGCGTGCCTGTATATGGGTGAGCCGCAAGAACGTTCCGCTGAACGAGAGATGACCTACTTTATTCTGCTTCCGTGGGATTCCCAGCCCAGTCACACCCGGGGGGGCGGGCAGAAAGATTCCTGTCAGGCTGGGGAGGGACGTGCGGAGTGGTTGCTGCTGGCCGGGGCGGAGGTCTCTGGAGATGATGAAAATGTTCTGGTATCGGCAGTGATCTCACAGCGTCATAAACATAAAAGTCTCCAAAGTGGCCACTTCAAAGTGGCATTTGTCAGTGTTGAAAAACGCAAATGAGGGGGCCTGAGCAATAGGGGGCGTTTGCCTTGCACGCAGCTGACAGGAGTTGGATCCCGGCATCCCATATGGTTCCCCAGGCACTGCCAGGAGTGATTCCTGAGTGCAGAGACAGGAGGAACCCCTGAGCATCGCCGGATGTCACCCAGAAAGCAAAAAAAAAAAACCAAAAAACTCTCAAATGATACACTTCACTGCAATAAGATGGTTAAAAGCAAAAGGACAATGGCCCCTGGCCTTTTATGAAGAAGCCCATGTTCTCGCTCGGTCACTCCCTCCCTCGCTCTCGCTCTCCTTGCTCTCTCGCTCTCTCCCTCTCCTTACATTTCTCTAAGTAGCTCTTTACATGAAACTACTGCACTAAAAAAAAAGCCACTGTGAGAATGGAGGCACTGGGAGGAGTGTGGCAGCGCCTCATGATGTGGGGGCCACCCTGGAACTTGGGGCCTTGACCCTGGAGATGTGGGGTCACCCTGGAACTTGGGGCCTTGACCCTGGAGATGTGGGGTCACCCTGGAACTCGGGGCCCCTCCCGTTAGATGTGGGGTCACCCTGGAACTTGGGGCCTTGACCCTGGAGATGTGGGGTCACCCTGGAACTCGGGGCCCCTCCCGTTAGATGTGGGGTCACCCTGGAACTCGGGGCCTTGACCCTGGAGATGTGGGGTCACCCTGGAACTCCGGCCCCTCCCTGTTAGATGTGGGGTCACCCTGGAACTTGGGGCCTTGACCCTGGAGATGTGGGGTCACCCTGGAACTCGGGGCCCCTCCCGTTAGATGTGGGGTCACCCTGGAACTCGGGGCCTTGACCCTGGAGATGTAGGGTCACCCTGGAACTCGGGCCCTCCCCTGTTAGATGTGGGGTCACCCTGGAACGCGGGCCTTGACCCTGGAGATGTGGGGTCACCCTGGAACTCAGGGGCCCCTCCCCTGTTAGATGTGGGTCACCCTGGAACTCGGGGCCTTTGCCCTGCCTCAGGATCCCCTCAAAGTGTCCCCCCAGAAACGAGTGCCTCTCGATTAGTCACAGCCTGCGCTGAGCCGAAGCGAAGGCTGTGTGCTTCGGTTTCCATTTGCATGAACTTTCTACAAAGAGCTCAGTGGAGCGAGGGTGCGTGTGGCAGCGTGCTGGCCCGAGGGGGTTTGTGTTGGTGGAAAGGGCCCGAAACTGCCTGTGATGAGTGGGGGCATGGGTGGGCTCCCCGAACCTCAGAAATGAGCAGTCAGCCCGAGCCCCTGGAGCCAGGACGCCCTGAAACCCGCCTCTCCCCTTCCTCCAGCCCCGCCCCCAACCGACCTGAGCTTCAACTTTGATGCCAACAAACAGCAGCGGCAGCTGATCGCGGACCTGGAAAACAAGAACAGGTGAGAAGACCCAGGCCAGACCGGAGGACAGGCTAGTGGATGCCCAATGCGGTTTGCCTTGGAAACTCACTGACCTTGGGGCCTCCAGGATGCGCCGCGCCCCCGAGAGATGGACCAGCCTAGTGCAGAAGTGCCACACCCCACACCTGCCTGGCATCCCCTCTGCTCTCTCCGGTCCGCCGCAGAGCCACATGGAGGCCACACAGCGGCCCGTCTGCACAGAGCCACAGAACCGGGACTGACAGACGGGCCAGGAGGGCACGGAACTGCCATCATCGTGGGGCGGATGCCATCACCTGGGGTTCGGGCACCCAGGTGGGCGGAGTCCTTAAACTCCCACTCCCCGCCCCAGGCTACTCAGCTGTCCCCTTTCCTGCTCGGCAGCTCCTCAGGCTCCTGGGATGGTTCTCTTCCACATTTGCCTGCCCAGAGGATAATTTAAGGGACTGTCCAGGGCAGCTGATTCGCAAAGGGCAGTTACTGCCCCGCTCCCTGGGATCAGCTGAGCGAGAGGGGTGCGTCAGCATGCCCAGTGTGGGGGAGGCCCCGGCCCAGGAAGCGGGTTGGGCAGGTGCGAGCCCCCTTCTCTTCGCTCTCCCAGAGAGATCCTGCAGGAGATTCAGCGGCTGCGGCTGGAGCACGAGCAGGCGTCCCAGCCGACCCCGAGAAGGCCCAGCAGAACCCCACGTTGCTGGCGGAGCTGCGTCTGCTGAGGTGAGGAGGCAGCAAGCGTGACCTGCCAGCAGCAGAGTTTCTGTTTCAGCGAGTCAAACCTGATTGGGGGGGGGGCCCTCTCGGCTCCATGGGTCAGTCTGGGTGGGCCCCTTTGAACCAACCTCTAAGCGTCCCTCTCATCCTCTTCAGCTCCAGTGTCTGACCAGTCCCCAGGCCCAGGCTACAGAGTTCCCACCTCTGTGAGCTCCTCGACGGCCCCTGCACCCACAGTGGAGACGGTGGACAGGAAGGGCACCCCTGGCACTGCAGAGAACGGGGGTGCCAAGACACCCCAGGGACACCCCAAGGGACCTTCCCTTGCCCCGTCTGTGGACACAAAAGCTGTCTCAAGGGTTGAGAGACGGAGACTCAGGACAATGGGTCCTCGTGGGGCAGGGAACAGCGTCTGCCACGGCGGGTCCTCGTGGGGCAGGGAACAGCGTCTGCCACGGCGGGTCCTCGTGGGGCAGGGAACAGCGTCTGCCACGGCGGGTCCTCGTGGGGCAGGGAACAGCATCAGCCATGGCGGGTCCTCGTGGGGCAGGGAACAGCATCAGCCACGACCGGGTCCTCGTGGGGCAGGAAACAGCATCAGCCATGGCGGGTCCTCGTGGGGCAGGGAACAGCGTCTGCCACGGCGGGTCCTCGTGCGACAGGGAGCAGCTTCGCCACGGCGGGTCCTCGTGGGGCAGGGAGCAGCTTCGCCACGGCGGGTCCTCGTGGGGCAGGGAACAGCTTCGGCCACGGCGGGTTCTCGTGGGGCAGGGAGCAGCTTCTGCTGCAGCTGCTCTGCCGCAGTTTCGGAGGGACCAGGGAGGCCTTCTAGGACTGTCTTGAAAGAGAGGACTCCCACCAGAGGCCTCGGGGTCTTGGGTTGGCCTCCCAGATCCTCCTCCTTGGCTGCCCTTCCTAGGGCCCAGTACCCTGGACACTTAAGTGGGCAGCTTGCTTCCTGCCCACCTTGAGGTGCAGCTGCAGGTCCTGTGATTGCCTGGAGCATTTCACACAGCGGATGTTATTCGCATGGAGTGGGCGCCGGCCATCAGTATGTCCAGGCTCACCTTCATTGGTATCCGGGCATTGGCCACTTGCACACAGTTTGTGAACTTACCAGCAAGGCACAGACACTCTGTGTCTGCTTGTGACTGAGCGTGTGTCTTAGGGCTCAGGGCTCCAAGCTGCGTGCTGTCCAGTAACTGAAGGGTAACGCCAGGGACAGCAGGGCTCCAAGCTGCATGGTGTCTAGTAACCCAAGGGTGAAGCTAGGGACAGCAGGGCTCCAAGCTGCATGGTGTCCAGTAACCCAAGGGTGACGCCAGGGACAGCAGCATAGAGCAAGAACCTTGGTCTGAGCAGAACCTGAAGTCAGTCAGAGCGTACTTAGTCTCAAGCACAGCATGGCCGTGGCTGCAGGGAACGGGCCATTGGCTCAGCGCCTGTGATCCCTAGCCAGACTCTTGCACACTCTGTCTGGAAATGCCGCCAGGACATGAAGACAAAATTTGGGTCCCCAGAGATAGCACAGTGGGTGTGGCACTTGCTTTGTATGTGATCAACCAGATTCAATCCCCTGCATCCCATATGCTGCCCTGCGCCCCATCAGAAGGGATCCCCAAGCACAGTCAGGAGTAGGCGTGTGCACGGCCAGGTGCAGCATCAAAACCAAATAAAGAAATGAAATTTCAAACAGAAGATTAGGAGAATTTCCTCAGACGGAGGGAACAGAAACAGATTTTTCAGAATTTCTAACCGTGGAAGAAATCAGTAAACCCGTCTGCATTGATGCAATTATCTCCAGCGCTGGGTGGACAGAAGGGACAGGGGGCCCTCAGAGTCCAGACCCTGCCAGCCCGAGAATGGCGCAAGCTGGAGAGATCCGTGTAATCACATCACAGGGCTAGATTCCCCACACCTGGCAGTACCCAGGGGTGATTTCTGGCTCTGCGCACAAGCATTACTCCTGGCAGTGTTCAGAAAACCATATGGGATGTCAGGGATCGAGGTCAGCCGCACGCAAGGCAAATACCCTATACTATTGTTCCAGCCCCTTGTTTTGTGTTTTGAGGGGCGTAAGACGTCCACAGCAGCTGTGGGGACCCGCGCCACTCCAGGGACACTCAGCTGCTGTGAACTTGAAGGTTTGCTCCCTGGGCCACACGGGGCTGGGGACTGGGCTTGGGCTTGCCCCAGAGAGGCCTGTGCTCCGGCCCCAAGCTCTCTCCGCATCCAGTTTTAGAGGTATTTGTCTAACCATGAGCAACAGTGTGTAGGACGTGAAGCAGAGCAGTAAGCCGAACCCCACGGTGCTGTGTCCTGCTCGGTGTTAAATTCCTGCTCCTGTTTCCTCACTTTCCCGTCTCCCACAGAGCACGCACACATGTGCAGGTTGCTTTTTTGGGGGAGGCTGTTGGTTTTGTTTTTAAGCCATACCCAGTGATGCTCAGGGGTTACTACTCCTGGCTCTACACTCAGGAATCACTTCTGGCAGTGCTCAGGGGACCATAGAGGCTGCGGGATCGAGCCTAGGTTGGTGCGTGCAAGGCAAATGCCCTCCCTGCTGAACTATCGCCTCCGGCCCAACATTAAGTTATTCTTTAGCAAGCCAGTGACAGGAGATGACACTAGTTACATCACTGGAACCAGACTTGACAGCGAGTCACTGGAATCCCTGGGGCTCTGTTCCTCTCACGCAGCTAGTGAGGCTTCTCCCTGCACGGGGGTGCAAAGGGCAGCGCTCCCAGGAACACTAGACTCAGTGCCGCAGGGGGTCACAATTGCTGTCGTCATTCATTAAGCAGAGCCAGGGCCCACTAACATGAAGAGGGACAGGCCCTGGCAGAGTGACATTGAGAAAGGAAAGTAGGACCGAGTGAGGTTTGCAAAGGAGATGGGAAGAGCTGGGAGTCATCAGGCGAGAGGGTGGCTGGAGGAGCTTAAGTTGTCCGCTGTGGATCAGACACGGAGGCAGGAGGCGGCGAGGCCGGGTGGGCAGGGGGTGCTGTGGGGTGCGGGACCCCGGATGTAGAGGAGGAAGTGAGGCCGGGTGGGCAGGGGTGCTGTGGGGTGCGGGACCCCGGATGTAGAGGAGGCAGCGAGGCCGGGTGGGCAGGGGTGCTGTGGGGTGCGGGACCCCGGATGTAGAGGAGGAGGTGAGGCCGGGTGGGCAGGGGGTGCTGTGGGGTGCGGGACCCCGGATGTAGAGGAGGAGGTGAGGCCGGGTGGGCAGGGGTGCTGTGGGGTGCGGGACCCCGGATGTAAGAGGAGGAGGTGAGGCCGGGTAGGCAGGGGTGCTGTGGGGTGCGGGACCCCGGATGTAGAGGAGGCGGCAAGGCCGGGTGGGCAGAGGTGCTGTGGGGTGCGGGACCCCGGATGTAGAGGAGGAGGTGAGGCCGGGTGGGCAGGGGTGCTGTGGGTGCAGGGTGTATTAACTGCACTGAATAACCGAGGGGAAACCAGTGCGATTTGCCTTCAGACTCACTTTCCTTTCACTTGGTACGTCCAAACTAGGGTCATTGCAACATTTTAATATTTAAAAACCATTGAGATATTTTGCCTTCTTTTTTCCCTGCTGGTCTCCCTAGGTTTACAATAGCTGTGTTACAGGGGCTTGGTGCTCACCCGAGCATTAGGCTGCCAAAGGACAGCAGAGGCCTGGGCTGTGTGGGCCACCTATGGGGTGGGAAACACTCCCCAAGGCTACTCCAGAGGAGGCGGAACAGAGCACAGCACACAGTGTACTAGCAGGGCCTGAGTGACCTCCTGTGTGGGACAGAAGGAAGCAGAGTGAGGAACGGCGCAGTGGTAACAGCCCATGAGAGCTGACTAGTGGTAACAGCCCATGAGAGCTGACCAGTGGTAACAGCCCATGAGAGCTGATCAGTGGTAACAGCCCATGAGAGCTGACCAGTGGTAACAGCCCATGAGACTGACCAGTGGTAACAGCCCATGAGAGCTGACCAGTGGTAACAGCCCATGAGACTGACCAGTGGTAACAGCCCATGAGAGCTGACCATTGGTAACAGCCCATAAGAGCTGACCAGTGGTAACAGCCCATGAGAGCTGACCAGTGGTAACAACCCATGAGAGCTGACCAGTGGTAACAGCCCATGAGAGCTGACCAGTGGTAACAGCCCATGAGAGCTGATCAGTGGTAACAGCCCATGAGAGCTGACCAGTGGTAGCAGCCCATGAGACTGACCAGTGGTAACAGCCCATGAGAGCTGATCAGTGGTAACAGCCCATGAGAGCTGATCAGTGGTAACAGCCCATGAGAGCTGACCAGTGGTAACAGCCCATGAGACTGACCAGTGGTAACAGCCCATGAGAGCTGACCAGTGGTAACAGCCCATAAGAGCTGACCAGTGGTAACAGCCCATGAGACTGACCAGTGGTAACAGCCCATGAGAGCTGACCATTGGTAACAGCCCATAAGAGCTGACCAGTGGTAACAGCCCATGAGAGATGACCAGTGGTAACAGCCCATGAGAGCTGACCAGCGGTAACAGCCCATGAGACTGACCTCCACTCGAGACTGTGGAGGTGGAACATCATATGCCTGAATCTCATTAACACTCTTGTCAGTCATGGGATCTGCAGAAACCGATCATTAGAGTAGCGGGGAGGGCGCTTGCCTTGAGCACAGCTGACCGGGTTCTATCCCGGCATCCTGTATAGTCCCCCAAGCACTGCCTGGAGTGATCCCTGAGTGCAGAGCCAGGATAACCCCTGAGCATCACCGGGTGTGACCCAAAAGAGACCCAAAATAAATCAATAAAAACATTGGGAGGAAATAGTGCTATTGTAGCCTTGATTCTCGTGACAACAATAAAATCGTTTTATTAAAGAAAAAATGGCTGCTACTTCTTTTAATTGTATCACCATGAGCTAGACCATTACAAAGCTGTTCGTGATTGGGTTTCTGTCAGACATTGTTCCATCACAGCTGCTTTTTAGCTCCTTTTTACATATTTCGTTCATTGGCTAAAAGATCCATTTTAGGGTGCTGGAGCAATAGTACAACGGGTAGGGCACTTGCCTACTGAGGTCGATCCCCGGCATCCCATATGGCCCCCCAGTCACTGCGTCTAGGGATCCCTGAGTGCAGAGCCAAGAGTAACCTGAGCATCGCAGGGTGTGACCCAAAAAACAACTAAATCAATAAAAACACTGGGAGGAAAGAGTGCTATTGCAGTCTTGTTACTTGTGGCAACGATAAAATCATTTTTTATCATTGAAA
The DNA here is from genome assembly GCA_021461705.1 of Cryptotis parvus. Taxonomy (NCBI): domain Eukaryota; kingdom Metazoa; phylum Chordata; class Mammalia; order Eulipotyphla; family Soricidae; genus Cryptotis; species Cryptotis parvus. The sequence goes on from JAJIBD010023896.1 coordinate 102,041, forward strand.
AACCATTACTGCTGCTTTTAGTTCCGTTTCACATATTTGGTTCATTGGTTGAGTTACGTTTTGGGGACTGGAGCCATAGCACAGCAGGCAGAGCACTTGCCTAGCAACAGCCGACCTGAGTTCAGCCTACCTCAGCACCACAGCCCCGAGCCCGATCTCCCCTGAGCCCCTCTAGGAGTTAGCGCTGAGCACTGCCGGGTGTGGCCCAACGCAAACAAGTTCATTGAGATAGAGAAGAGCGAGTTGAGGCTTGGGTCCAGTGCCTGCGCTTTCTGTGCAAGCTCAGTGCTTGCGGGCTGCTGGTCTCGACTCATTCTCCAGTGCTCTTTCTCCATGGTAAGGGATGAAATTAGAATTGCTTATGCCAGGAGACAATCGCGCATGTCCGGTCAGGGACAGACAGGGACGGAAAGGCACTCAGATCCTCTAGACTCCTCTGAACTGAGTGGCTGCAGGGAGAGGGACGATCCCAGGAACACAGCCGGACACTGAACTCACGGCTGTCACAGAGGAGGGATAACAGTGCCCGGGGAGCACTGTGGAGAGGGTGTGGGTGTCAGTTGTCTGCAACTTTGGAAGAGGGATTCGCCAGAGGCGCTGCAGGGAAGCCCGCTTGTGGTGCTGGAAACACCGCGAAAGGCCGGCAGAGCCCGCACACTCGGACCCAGGCCTCCGTGCTCCAGTGGCCACCTGCGCGGCGGACAGCAGGAGAAAGCAGGAGGGGTCAGAGGCCCTTTCCCGTGTCCACACACCCTCTGAGGCCCCTGGTCCTCTCCTCACGGGCTTCTCCTTTTGACAGGCAGCGGAAAGATGAGCTGGAGCAGAGGATGTCGGCGCTGCAGGAGAGCCGGCGCGAGCTGATGGTTCAGCTGGAAGGACTCATGAAGCTGCTGAAGGTAGGAGCTCGGCCCTCGCCGCCTCGCCTCGCCTCCATGGGGATGCAGGCCCCTCACTGCCTCCCGCGTGGGCCCCTCGCTGCCGCTTCTCGCCTCTCCTCACACAGGCCTCTCACCTCCTCTCCCCATGCAGGCCCCCTCACTTCCTCTCCTATCCAGGCCCTCACTCACCTCCTGCTATCCTCACAGGCCCTTTCCGCCTCGCCTCACCTCCATGGGGATGCAGGCCCCTCGCTGCCTCTCCTCGCCTCCTCTCCCGCGTAGGCCCCTCGCTGCCGCTTCTCGCCTCTCCTCACACAGGCCTCTTCACCTCCTCTCCCCATGCAGGCCCCCCTCACCTCCTCTCCTATCCAGGCCCTCACTCACCTCCTGCTATCCTCACTGCCACCCCTCAGCCAATGTTAAACCACTGCTGCTAGCCTGTTTTCAGACAGTCCTTCATAAAATTGCCGTCCAAATTCACGTAGATATTGAGCATGGGGCCCAGAGACCAGGGCGCTCGGTCTCATGAGCTCTGCCAGGAGTGGTCTCAGAGCAGAGAACGAGGAGTCAGCCCTGAGCACGGCCAGGTCTGGCCCAAAGACCAAAAGCAAACAAAAACACTCAAATGTACAAAAAGTTAGTGACTGACACTGGAGTAATGTCTTTACATGGTTCTCATGTGAATAAGTAGGAATAGTTAAAAATATAATATTATTATAATGGTTACTTATAAGAGATTATTTCCCAACTCCTCTAAGTTTTCTGTGAAAACAAGATTTCAAATATTCCACCTAAATGCCTAATGGAGAATAGTTGGTGTCGCACTTTGATAAATGCTAAAGAGACAAACCAACCTAACCAAGAACTTGATTCAGAGCGGTAAGGTAAGTAGCTCCAGGTGGGCGTGTTGGTACCTGAATCTGGGGAGAGTTTGATCTCACCCTGTTTCACGCCCGGAGGCCCGGTGCTGAGAACAGTGCACCCCATGCAGTGTCCTCGGACTTGCCTCTCTCCACTGTGGTGGGAAACCACTGGCCAGCACGTGTCGCTGGCCCTGAGGAGGCAGCAGAGCCAGAGCACGTGTGTTCCTGGGCCTCTGGTCCAGACTTTGCCCCCCCCAGCTCTGGGTTTTGCAATATGGAGAGTCAGCAGTCTGGGGACATTCCAGAATGGGAGGGCCCCCATGCCAGGCTGAAAGGGGGGCACTTAATTTCAGGAAAAGGAAAGGCATCCGAAAGTGGCGTCTGGGTTTAAAACTGGCTTTGGACTAGCTCAGGACTATCCTTCCTTTTAGTCTTGAGCTGAGTATTTCTAGAGCCCTGATGGAAGGTGTTCGGGCTGTTTTGAGAGAGAGAGAGAGAGAGAGAGAGTCTCACACACTCCTTCCCTGACCACATCCCCAGGCCCCTCCTTGAAACGTTTTCTGTGTAAATGGGTCTTATTTAAAGAAAACCTCATGCATGCCAACCAGCCTACGATGTCTAAATCATTATCCAGTTTCTCCCCAGCCCCCTACACACACACACACACACACACACACACACACACACACGAGAGTGGGGACTGTGGCCTTGTCCTATGCAGGGCCTAGCAGACTGTGAGGGCCCTGCCACCAAGGGGCTGATTAGCCCACCAGGAGAGCCAGAAACAAGAAGGGGCCCACCCAGCCCTCCCTCCTTGGGCCAACCACCCTTTCTGGGCTGCTCTCAGACACTTCCCAGACTTAGCTGGGGAAGGTACCCCAGGGTGATTTTTGCAGAAGATCAGAGATTTATGCAAACCGGAGGGAAGTTAGGTGCTTCCCTGAAGCATCACTGCCTGCTTTCAGCAGCTGGGCGCCGGCACAGCTCCTGAGAGTCCCTGCCCCAGAACCCCTCACGCGCAGGCATCACCATGACCTTGTACCAGTGACCCTGCATTCAGGGGCCATGGATGGGTGAACCGATGCCCAAAACGCAAATCCCGTCGCCTGAGCTGCTCACTGGCCCTGATGTTCTGCCCGGGAATTTAAGCCGGCGGGTCAGAGCCAGTGGCTCTGGTTTGTGGGGACCCCCCCACCCCACCCTCTTCTGCCAGATTCTGGAAGGCTTTTTCATTTACCCATCTGCCAGGCTGAGGACTCGGGAATGGGGAGGAAGAATTGGCCAACACAAACCAGGAACTTGGTCTTTCTTACCTAGCAATGAGAATTGACAGAAAAGCCTCCTGCCTTTGCACCCTGCTTCCTAACAAATCACCTTAATTTGTGTGTTGTGCTCAAAGGTCATACCTAGGAATCATTTTATTACAACTTTAAAGATGTTTTCCTGCTATTAAAAGTATATTTACCAACCCAGAATAAAAGTCCCCTCTGGAATCCTCATTTTAATTTCAAAGGACGGCCCTGCTTTTGTTGATGTCTGCTAGAGTTTAATGCTCTCCCCAAACAGCTGCAAGCAGTTAGTCAAATGGACAATCAAGCCGCAGGGTGCAGGATGCTCATAAATTAAAATACACCACACAGTAAATTTCCATTTCACAGCGAGTTCGTCCATTCATGAAGCATTGTTTTCGTGACCAGGTGATAAGGAAGGATCTCCCTTAACTCTCACCATTGTTGACTCATTCTTTCTGGGAAGATCAAAATTGTCTTTTGGAACAGGGTAGGGTAAAATTCATCAGGCTTTTTTTTTTTTACAAACAGTGTTTGCCTGTCGTGTTTAGATATGTAGCATGCATGCAGGGGTCAACACCCACCCTGCAGCAGTTTGTTTTTTCAATCCGGCCCAGGTATGCCGAACCAGACTCAGACATGGGCAGAGCTGCTACTTGTTCTCCCTGTGCCCAGCCACTCATGAGGCGCCCGGGAGGCATGGCAGGTTCTAGCCCTGGCCTGCCACCCCAGCAGAGCCTCACAACAAGCCAGACGACCCTCCCTCCCGACTCCAGGGGGCCGCCATCTTCCACATCCAGACTTCTTTCTCATCACAACTCCACCCAGCAGACCAGAGTATCACAGCCCGGCTTGCACGGCCACTAGCGGCCGTGCGGTTCATCAATAAATGCTTTATTTAGAGGTGACTACAAGAGTATGCCACCCATACGGCAAGCCTGGCAAGCTGCTCGTGTTGTATTTGATATGCCAAATACCAGTAACATTTATATTAGGTCATTCCTATGACCTGATATAATGGTTTGAGGCTCTTTATGTTCCTGGAGCAAGCGGATGCCTTTGGGTTCTACTAGCATGAGACAGGACATATGGAGGTATTACTGGTGCCCGCTCTAGCAAATAGATGATGAACGGGAAAATAGTGATAGTGATGCAGGGGTCAGCACGGCTCAGTCTGTCACCTGGGAGAAGAGGGACCTTCAGTTGGTTTCCGGTGACACTGATTTCAGTGACTATCGGACCCATGTTCTGTGCAGACCTTTCTACACTTTCACACTGATTAATGAAGGGTTAGACGACCTCTGCCTCCCCTCTTGCTGTGCTTCTTGGACCTCACACCCAGCGGTACTCAAGGGCCATTTCTGACTGTGTCCTCAGGGTCTTCCCTGGTGCTCCAGGCAGCATCACGTGCCAGGGATCAGGTCCCAGCCTCCTGCATGCAAAACCTGTGCTCCGCCCACCCGCTGTCTCCCTATCCCGACTTCCTAATCCAAACGTGATTTGTGTTGGTATTTCAGTTCTTTTTTGTTTGTTTGTGTTTGGGCCCCACCTGGAGGTGCTCAGGGCTTACTTCTGGCTCTGCACTCCTAGTGGGTGTGTGAGGGGAAACCATATGGGGATTGAACCCAGGTCCGCCACTTGCAAGGCAAACGCCCCTACCTGCTGTCCTGTTGCTCCGAGCCCTGGTGTTTCAGTTTCTAAACCTTGTTCCCAGTATGCATCTGCCTTGTTTTCCTTGTGTCCAGTTCTGCTGTCGACACGCATTTCCCAGATGAGGTCTGCAGTTTCGAGTTTCAGCCTCGTTGGCCAATGAGCCCCGGTGGGAGCTTGCGTGCAAGCCACAGGGCGGCTGAGGCCTTGCTTTGGTCGCCTGACCTTTGGCATGGAGCAGGGAGCCTCCTGTGTTCCCGGGTGCCCTGAGCTCTCCCAACTAACGCATCAGAGCTCCTATCTCCCCTAAGGGTGGGTGTCACCTCGTTGCTCAGCGGGGGAGGGTGCTTGCCTTGAGTGCAGGGGGCTGGGGCGGGGAAGGAGGCGTGCTGCCAGCCAGGTCATTGGCTGTGGCCTGCGTTTCCCCAAGAGTTCCATGATCTTGTGTGCATCAGGCGCTCTGGCCTCTGGGCCAGCAAACAAGGACATTGGACCAGACACCTCAAGCCTCTTCCTTGACTATCGCATTAGCATTTAAGGATCCACTTTCGCATTAGCATTTAAGGATCCCAGCCTGCCGTTGGGCCTGTGCGGTGGATGGGGCCTGTTGGAGCCCATGCACCTGGCTGGGTTGGCCCGTTTTTCTATCATTTTGTGCCAGGTGTGCGTGTTGATGGGCACTAACTTCTCTCCTTTTTCTCTCTGCCTTTCTCTTTCTTTCTGCCTTCAACCACCTGTAGGAGGAAGAGCAAAAGCAGGCAGTAAGTGAACGTCACACTCGCCCCTCCCTCCCTCTGCATGTTCTTTTCCTGGGTAACTGTTAGGGGTGTATCTCACACACACACACAAACAGAACAGTCTCCGCAGAGCTGACCCTGTCAAGCTGCCCAGCCGAGGTGTAGACAGGCCCATGTGTGCCCCGTGGGCACTGGAGCGCATGTTCATGTGTGAGCCCAGAGCTTGCTGAATTTGATTTTTGCCAAGCACACCCCGTTGTGTTTGTGTCGTGTGCATGAGCTGCCAGCAGCCGTGACCCTGGTGCCAGCCCCAGCACCCGTGTGATCTGATCTTCCTGCTCTCCGGCCGCCCGTGTCCAGGGAGACCAGTTGCTTGTTTGCAGCCGTGGGTGGTGAGGGCGACGTCAGTCTGCGTGCTGTGCTCAGGACGACAGTGCGTGGAAACCGGCAGTTCCTGTGCTGGTGGCTGGTGACCTTCAGGCTGGAGCAGGCCTCTGGGGCCCAGATGATCCTTCACTTCTCCACAAAGTGGTCACTCCCGGAAGTGACCACTGCCATTGTCAGGAGGCTGCACTGGGCGGGCCAGGGGGCTCGAGCTGCTGCTGCTGCCCGGGCTTGGAGGGTTTGTGCCTGTTTTCGTCTTCCCTGAGAGCCGCTCACCTATGGGAGAGCCCCCCCACTCAGAGCCCCTCCAGTCGTGACTCTGTTTATGTATGTTAATGTGTGTATTAGTATACAGTATCACCATTGTGATACACAGTAGCACTATTTATAATATTTATATAAACATTATGTAATTTAGATACAGAATCTAAAAATACTAAATTACAACCACAAATTTAAAAAGAAGTAGAGACTGCGTGGAAGACAGCATGTTAAACTGTCTATAGCGAATTATAAAAGTAGCAAAAATAGCAACTCAAAATTTTGACTGTATTCCACATACCCTGTTGTTTTATTTATTTTTGTTTGTTTGTTTTTTGCTTTTTTGGGTCACACCCGGCAATGCTCAGGAGTTTCTCCTGGCTCTGCACTCAGGAATCACTCCTGGCGGTGCTCGGGGGACCATATGGGATGCCGGGATCGAACCTGGGCCAGCACAGGCCGGCGTGTGCAAGGCAAATGCCTTACCCGCTGGGCTATCGCTCCCGGCCCCCCCACATCCCCCGTTTTAGTATTCACCGCACTGGGATTCCCTGTTGTTTGCTTTCCCCTACTCCTGGGTCTCTGTTTCTAATGGACACTTGTGTACGGTTTGGGGTGCACATGTTTTCATTTCCGTGGGAAATTTCAGGAGCAGAATTGTTGGAGCCTGTGGTCAGTTGATGAGGAACATTCTAGAGCGTGCGAGCAGTTCTCCACAGCGGGTGGTAGTGCCGCTTTGCAGCCGTGGGCTTGGGCTTCTGTTCCTGCACCCACACCCGTCGTGAGGATGGGGCCAGTAGAGAGTGGTGTCGGGGGACCCCTGGGATGCCTCCTGTGGGGCATTCACACATGAGGAACAACACATTTTCTATCCTCTTTGGTGAAATATCAGCCTAAGCTCTGGCCCTTAGCGTGTGTGTTTGCTGCCGTCTTAACTCACTAGGAATTGTGTGTTCATTGCAGCTTTATCCACGTGTAAATGACATAAATCCACGTGTAAATGACATCAATAAATGCTTTATTTAGAGGTGACTACAACAGTATGCCACCCGCACGGCAAGCCTGGCAAGCTGCTCATGTCGTATTTGATATGCCAAATACTAGTAACATTTATATTAGGTCATTTCCATGACCTAATATAATGGTTTGAGGCTCTTTATGTTCCTGGAGCAAGCGGATGCCTTTGGGTTCTACTAGTATGAGACAGGACATATGGAGATATTACTGGTGCCCGCTCTAGCAAATAGATAATGAACGGGAAGATAGTGATTGTCGGGAACGCCCCGGGGTCCCCAACAGTGTCAGGACGGAGGTTCTCTTCTACCTCTGAGGATGCCGGGAGAGCAGATGAAAACTCACGAGTCCCGTGCAGTTCCAAAAATGGCTTTTAATAGTACAAAAGCTCTTCCATAGCACTCCAATATAATGAACAAACTCTAGCTCTGGTCCAAACTTAGACTATACAAAAGAGCCTAAGTCTCCCACCAAAGAGAGAGGATCTCATCCGAGCTGAGTCCTACCCAGAAGAAGGAGCAAAAGGCCAAAGAGCAAAATGCCAAAAGCCAAAAGCAAAAGGCCAAGGAGCCAAAAGCCGGAACGAAAAGGCCCAAAGTCCAAAAAGTGAAGGGGCCTCAAGTCAGCCCCTTATATACACCAAAGTAATCCAGGGAGGGGCATGTCAACAAAGAACTCTAAACAGAGTGTAGTGCCACACCCTATTGCAGGTATAAACAAAGGTTATGCCGAGGTCTAATCCTTTCTACCAAGATTATCTCTTATGTAAAACACTGGAGAGAGGGGGCTGGTATAAAGTAATACATCTTAACTTCATGAGCTTCATGTAATCTAGATGGTACCCACAAGGTCCTTCTTATTATTATCTGCACCAGGGTGATTCTGAGTATCTTGTTCTCGTGTACTGAAAGGGTCACACTTGCCTGCTTAGAGCAAACTAGTCTGATCCTTCCTATAGTCTTCCTATAGTCTCAGCGTAGCCAGGGTGGTAGTCTCCTGGTAAATTCTAAATGTCCCACACTGGGTGCAGTGGGTATAAAGAGGAGCTGTGCCCAATCTAGAAAACATAGAAGTCTTAGTAGATGTATAAGTCAGAAGTTATTCAATCAAGGTGACTTCTGTAAGTGCCACACCCTCTAGCAGTGTTTACATAGAAGAGGGTCTCGTTAGAATGAACCTTGACTTAAATAGATTAAGCTGGGAATGGGCAAAACAACAAAACTCCCAGAATAGCTAAACCTGTCCTCCAACAATGATAGTGATAGAAATGACATAAAAGTATAAGGTGCGGCTCTTCTCTTGTTTCCGATCTCGGCTGCCCGTGTCACGGAGATCGTGTCCTGTTCTCTTCAGATCCGTCCCCCTGTGCAGCTGCCGGCGTCTTCAGGAGGATTTTCACTTTCTGGAAAAGCCTCCAAGCTGCTGTGCTCAGTGTCGGAACCAGCGTCCCCCGGCACAGACTAGCTGCCCTCTGCAGAGAACCCACCTAGCCCTGAGGACCTGGTGTCTCCCCATGGTTTTTGCTTTGCTGTTTGTGGCTGAGGAGACTGGACACTGCCTCCCTGTGCTCTCGGCCTCTGGTCCGCATGGCCTTGGTGAAATGTCTGATTCATCCACCCGCCCGTTTGGAAGTCAGGTTGATTCTTTGGTCCTTGGCTGCTGAGCTGTTGGAGTTCCTTGTGAATTCCACTTGTTGCCTTCTTAGCAGATCGTGATTCCCAGCATTTGTCTCCAGTGACTTGGTGGCACCTCCGCTTGGTGCCCGCCTCCGAGCTCTGCAGAAGCTTCTCTGTTCAGTGTGGGCGGCTCATGGGTTTTGGCTTTTGTTGCCTTTGCTTTCCGGGTCCCGTGTGTGTGTGTGTGTGTGTGTGTGTGTGTGTGTGTGTGTGTGTGTGTGTGTGTGAGGTCATTTTAAACTTACTTTGAAAGATGTGAAGGGACAGTAGAAATGAGGGCCTAGAGGACTGGGCCACAGTTGGGAGTTTGTCTCAGAGCGGGAAGAGGGCAGTTAGGATACAGAAGGGCCACTACGACAATGACCGTTGGAGATGGTCACGTGGCCAAGAACTGAATGCTGAGAGTAGGCAAAGGGACATGCATGGTAATGTTTCAGCACCTGCAATGTAATACCCCAAGGGGGACAGAGAGAGAAAAGAAAAGTGCCTGCGTAGAGGCAGACTGGGAATGTGGGTTGGAAGGACATTGGTCATTGGTGGTGGGAAATGTGCCCTGGTGAAGGGACGGGTGTTGGAACATTATATGATTATGAACAATCATGAACAACTTTGTGACTATGTATCTCATAGTGCCTTAATTAAAAATGAATTTTTAAAAAATGTGAAGAGAAAAAAGAGAAGTAGGTGTTCAAGGGAAAATGCGTGCTTCTCCAGAGTGGAAAAAGCAAAGAGACAGAGGGGCCAGGCGATAGTCCAGTGGGTAGGGCATTTGCCTAGCACGTGGCCAGCCCATGCCGGCCCAGGTTCCATCCCCGAATCCCATATGGTCCCCGAGCACCGCCAGGAGTAATTACTGAGTGCAGAGCCAGGAGAAACCCCTGAGCATTGCCGGGTGTGACCCAAAAAAAAAAGAAAAAAATGGGTCTGGAGCGATAGCCCAGAGGGTAGGGTGTTTACCTTGCACGTGGCCGGCCTGTGCTGGCCTGGGTTCGATTTCAGGCATCCCCATATGTTCCCCGAGCACCGCCAGGAGTAATTCCTGAGTGCAGAGCCAGGAGTAACCCCTGAGCATCGCCGGGTGTGACCCAAAAAAGCAAAAAAAAAAAAAAGCAAAGAGACAGAGAGAGTCAGGAAAGTGAGAAACACGTTCAAGGGAGAACATGGTTGAAGAGCTTTCAGAAAACACACACACACACACACACACATTGTTTCATTGCCAAGGACCACAAGTCTTTATCAGATACGTTTGAAGTATGTGGGGCTGGAGAGACAGTCCAGCAGGCAGGTGCTTGCCTTGAGCTCAGAGCTCCAGTGATCATAGAGGTGCTGGTCCCTCTTCTCTTCCTCTACTACCCCAGGTCGAACCTCTTTAGCACCCACTCCCTCCCTTGCCCTGGGAAATCAGCGGAGCTCAGATCTCAGGACTGTGGGACTAGAGTTTTATTATTTTATCCCTGTAGGCTGGGAGAGAGGACCTGGGCTGAGCATGAGTGCACTGCCCCCTGCCCCTGACCTCTGCCCCCGCCCCTACCCAAGCTGCACTGGGAAACTCATTTCCACTGAACATGTGTCTCTTCTCACTTCCCAAGGAAGCTACCAAGGCCCCTCTGGGCTGCTGGGTGCTGGCCACTAACCTGGTCTAGAACCGAGACTCACTACTGACCGTGTGGAGTCAAACGCCCTACACCCTGTTTCTTCTTTTGTGGAGTAGAAGGAGCCGTCCAAGCCCATTTTACTCGCACGTTGCAGTGAGAATCAGATGAAAATGACTGGAGGTGTTTGCAGGCAGGTCAAACGGGGTGAAGCGAAGCCTGTGGAGGGAATCGGCCCCTCTCCCTGCTGGTTCCGCCACCCAAAGGCCTCCCCATGGCCTGCACAGCCAGCCCCCCCTCAGCACTGACCCCACAGGACATGGCACCCAGGGCCAGCCACGGCGCTGCCCTGCACGCAGGGCTGAGAGAAAGGCACGCCCTCTCCCAGCTGGCGCTCCCTCCCGTCTCTGTCTCTGTCTGTCTCTCTCTGTCTCTCTGGGCTGAGAGAAAGGCACGTCCTCTCCCAGCTGGCACTCCCCTCCCGTCTCTGTCTCTGTCTCTGTCTGTCTCTCTCTGTCTCTCTGGGCTGAGAGAAAGGCACGCCCTCTCCCAGCTGGCACTCCCTCCCGTCTCTGTCTCTGTCTCTGTCTGTCTCTCTCTGTCTCTCTGGGCTGAGAGAAAGGCACGTCCTCTCCCAGCTGGCGCTCCCTCCCGTCTCTGTCTCTGTCTGTCTCTCTCTGTCTCTCTGGACTGAGAGAAAGGCACGTCCTCTCCCAGCTGGCACTCCCTCCCGTCTCTGTCTCTGTCTCTGTCTGTCTCTCTCTGTCTCTCTGGGCTGAGAGAAAGGCACGTCCTCTCCCAGCTGGCACTCCCTCCCGTCTCTGTCTCTGTCTCTGTCTGTCTCTCTCTGTCTCTCTGGGCTGAGAGAAAGGCACGTCCTCTCCCAGCTGGCGCTCCCTCCCCGTCTCTGTCTCTGTCTGTCTGTGCCTCTCCTCTCTGTCTCCTCTGTCTCTCTGTCTCTTTCTGTCTCTCTGTCTCTGTGTCTCTATTTCTGTCTCTCTTCTCTGTCTCTGTGTCTCTCTTCTCTGTCTCTGTGTCTCTCTTCTCTGTCTCTCTGTGTCTCCTATTTCTGTCTCTCTGTCACTGTCTCTCCTCTGTCTCTGTGTCTCTATTTCTAACTGTCTCTGTCTCTCTGTGTCTCTGTCTCTCCTCTGTCTCTCTTCTCTGTCTCTCTGTGTCTCTATTTCTAACTGTCTCTGTCTCTCTGTGTCTCTGTCTCTCCTCTGTCTCTCTTCTCTGTCTCTCTGTGTCTCTTTTTTTTTTTTTTTTTTTTTTTTTTTTTTTGCTTTTTGGGTCACACCTAACGATGCTCAGGGGTTACTCCTGGCTCTGCACTCAGGAACCACTCCTGGCGATGCTCAGGGGACCATATGGGATGCCGGGATCGAACCCAGGCCGGTACAGGCCGGCCGGCGTGCAAGGCAAACGCCCTACCCGCTGGGCTATCGCCTCCAGCCCCTGTGTCTCTATTTCTAACTGTCTCTGTCTCTCTGTGTCTCTGTCTCTCCTCTGTCTCTCTTCTCTGTCTCTCTGTGTCTCTATTTCTAACTGTCTCTGTCTCTCTGTGTCTCTGTCTCTCCTCTGTCTCTCTTCTCTGTCTCTCTGTGTCTCTATTTCTAACTGTCTCTGTCTCTCTGTGTCTCTGTCTCTCCTCTGTCTCTCTTCTCTGTCTCTCTGTGTCTCTATTTCTAACTGTCTCCTTGTCTGTCTCTCTCCCGTCCCAGGCCCAGGCCACGGCGTCACCCACATCGCCCACCCCGGAAGCAGCCGTCCCATGCCCATGCCCGTCCGCTCGGCCTCAGCTGGCTCCACCCCAACCCACTGTCCCCAGGAGCCCCTGAGTGGAGTTGGGGCGATGTGCAGGGAGGCCTTTGCCCAAGGTGAGTTTGGGGCGCCAAGCCGGGGGTGTTGAGTGGCTTGGGGGAGGAAAAGGACGAGAATCCTGCTGAGATGGTTTCTTCTGGGCTGTTGCGGCAGTAGCCAGCTCAGGGATGGCCACTCCATCATCAGTTTGCTCCGTGGCCAACCCAGCTTTGATTCTTGGCACCATCAGGAGTGACCCCTGTGCACCACTGGGTGGCCCCCAAGCCAAAATTAAACCAGTGGCTCTGGGAAGCTCCAGAAGCCTCCAAGCAAGGAGGGGCCTGTGTTAGGGAGCAGGGCATGGGCCTGTGTTGGGGGAGCAGGGCACAGGCTGTGTTGGGGGAGCAGGGCACAGGCTGAGTTGGGGAGCAGGGCACAGGCTGTGTTGGGGAGCAGGGCACAGGCTGAGTTGGGGGAGCAGGGCACAGGCCTGTGTTGGGGAGCAGGGCCCAGCCTGTGTTGGGGAGCAGGCACGGGCCTGAGTTGGGGAGCAGGGCACAGGCCTGAGTTGGGAGCAGGGCACAAGTTGTGTTGGGGAGCAGGGCATGGGCCTGAGTTGGGAGCAGGGCACAGGTTGTGTTGGGGAGCAGGGCACAGGCCTGAGTTGGGGAGCAGGGCACAGGCTGAGTTGGGGAGCAGGGCACAGGCTGAGTTGGGGAGCAGGGCACAGGCTGAGTTGGGGAGCAGGGCACAGGCTGTGTTGGGGGAGCAGGGCACAGGCTGAGTTGGGGAGCAGGGCACAGGCTGTGTTGGGGAGCAGGGCACAGGCTGAGTTGGGGAGCAGGGCACAGGCTGTGTTGGGGAGCAGGGCAAGGCTGTGTTAGGGAGCAGGGCACGGGCCTGAGTTGGGGAGCAGGGCACAGGCTGAGTTGGGGGAGCAGGGCACAGGCTGTGTTGGGGAGCAGGGCACGGGCCTGAGTTGGGGGAGCAGGGCACGGGCCTGAGTTGGGGAGCAGGGCACAGGCTGAGTTGGGGGAGCAGGGCACAGGCTGTGTTGGGGAGCAGGGTACAGGCTGAGTTGGGGGAGCAGGGCACAGGCTGTGTTGGGGAGCAGGGCACGGGCCTGTGTTGGAGAGCAGTGCCCGGGCCTGTGTTGGGGAGCAGGGCACAGGCCTGAGTTGGGGGAGCAGGGCACAGGCTGAGTTGGGGAGCAGGACACAGGCTGTGTTGGGGAGCAGGGCACAGGCTGAGTTGGGGAGCAGGCACAGGCTGTGTTGGGGAGCAGGGCACAGGCTGAGTTGGGGAGCAGGGCACAGGCTGTGTTGGGGAGCAGGGTACAGGCTGAGTTGGGGAGCAGGGCACAGGCTGTGTGTGGGAGCAGGGCACGGGCCTGTGTTGGAGAGCAGTGCCCGGCCTGTGTTGGGGAGCAGGGCACAGGCCTGAGTTGGGGAGCAGGGCACAGGCTGAGTTGGGGAGCAGGGCACAGGCTGTGTTGGGGAGCAGGGGCACAGGCTGAGTTGGGGAGCAGGGCACAGGCTGTGTTGGGGAGCAGGGCAAAGGCTGAGTTGGGGAGCAGGGCACAGGCTGTGTTGGGGAGCAGGGCAAGGCTGTGTTAGGGAGCAGGGCATGGGCCTGAGTTGGGGAGCAGGGCACAGGCTGAGTTGGGGAGCAGGGCACAGGCTGTGTTGGGGAGCAGGGCAAAGGCTGAGTTGGGGGAGCAGGGCACAGGCTGTGTTGGGGAGCAGGGCACGGGCCTGAGTTGGGGGAGCAGGGCACGGGCCTGAGTTGGGGAGCAGGGCACAGGCTGAGTTGGGGGAGCAGGGCACAGGCTGTGTTGGGGAGCAGGGCACAGGCTGAGTTGGGGAGCAGGGCACAGGCTGTGTTGGGGAGCAGGGCACAGGCTGTGTTGGGGAGCAGAGCACGGGCCTGAGTTGGGGAGCAGGGCACAGGCTGAGGGGGACAGGGCACAGGCTGTGTTGGGGAGCAGGCACGGGCCTGAGTTGGGGAGCAGGGCACAGGCTGTGTTGGGGAGCAGGGCACAGGCTGTGTTGGGGAGCAGGGCACAGGCTGAGTTGGGGGAGCAGGGCACAGGCTGTGTTAGGGAGCAGGGCACAGGCTGTGTTGGGGAGCAGGGCACGGGCCTGAGTTGGGGAGCAGGGCACAGGCTGAGTTGGGAGCAGGGCACGGGCCTGTGTTGGGGAGCAGGGCACGGACCTGAGTTGGGAGCAGGGCACAGGTTGTATTGGGGAGCAGGGCACGGGCCTCTGTTGGGGAGCAGGGCACAGGCTGAGTTGGGGAGCAGGGCACAGGCGGAATTGGGAGCAGGGCACAGGCTGTGTTGGGGAGCAGGGCACGGGCCTGAGTTGGGGGAGCAGGGCACAGGCTGAGTTGGGGGAGCAGGACACAGGCTGTGTTGGGGAGCAGGGCACAGGCTGAGTTGGGGAGCAGGGCACAGGCTGTGTTGGGGAGCAGGGCACAGGCTGAGTTAGGGAGCAGGGCACAGGCTTGTGTTGGGGGAGCAGGGCAAGGCTGTGTTGGGGAGCAGGGCACGGGCCTGAGTTGGGGAGCAGGGCACGGGCCTGAGTTGAGAGCAGGGCACAGGCTGAGTTGGGGAGCAGGGCACAGGCTGTGTTGGGGAGCAGGTACAGGCTGAGTTGGGGGAGCAGGGCACAGGCTGTGTTGGGGGAGCAGGGCACGGGCCTGTGTTGGAGAGCAGTGCCGGGCCTGTGTTGGGGAGCAGGGCACAGGCCTGAGTTGGGGAGCAGGGCACAGGCTGAGTTGGGGGAGCAGGGCACAGGCTGTGTTGGGGAGCAGGGCACAGGCTGAGTTGGGGAGCAGGGCACAGGCTGTGTTGGGGAGCAGGGCACAGGCTGAGTTGGGGCAGGGCACAGGCAGTGTTGGGGGCAGGGTACAGGCTGAGTTGGGAGCAGGGCACAGGCTGTGTTGGGGAGCAGGGCACGGGCCTGTGTTGGAGAGCAGTGCCGGGCCTGTGTTGGGGGAGCAGGGCACAGGCCTGAGTTGGGGAGCAGGGCACAGGCTGAGTTGGGGGAGCAGGGCACAGGCTGTGTTGGGGAGCAGGGCACAGGCTGAGTTGGGAGCAGGGCACAGGCTGTGTTGGGGAGCAGGGCACAGGCTGAGTTGGGGAGCAGGGCACAGGCTGTGTTAGGGGCAGGGCAAGGCTGTGTTGGGGAGCAGGGCATGGCGAGTTGGGGAGCAGGGCACAGGCTGAGTTGGGGAGCAGGGCACAGGCTGTGTTGGGGGAGCAGGGCACAGGCTGAGTTGGGGAGCAGGGCACAGGCTGTGTTAGGGGGAGCAGGGCACGGGCCTGAGTTGGGGAGAGCAGGGCACGGGCCTGAGTTGGGGAGCAGGGCACAGGCTGAGTTGGGGGAGCAGGGCACAGGCTGTGTTGGGGAGCAGGGCACAGGCTGAGTTGGGGGAGCAGGGCACAGGCTGTGTTGGGGAGCAGGGCACAGGCTGTGTTGGGGAGCAGGGCACGGGCCTGAGTTGGGGAGCAGGGCACAGGCTGAGTTGGGAGCAGGGCACGGGCCTGTGTTGGGGAGCAGGGCACGGACCTGAGTTGGGGAGCAGGGCACAGGTTGTATTGGGGAGCAGGGCACGGGCCTGTGTTGGGGAGCAGGGCACAGGCTGGAGTTGGGAGCAGGGCACGGACCTGAGTTGGGGAGCAGGGCACAGGTTGTATTGGGGAGCAGGGCACGGGCCTGTGTTGGGGAGCAGGGCACGGGCCTGGAGTTGGGGAGCAGGGCACGGGCCTGAGTTGGGGGAGCAGGGCACAGGCTGTGTTGGGGAGCAGGGCACAGGCCTGAGTTGGGGAGCAGGGCACAGGCTGAGTTGGGGGAGCAGGGCACAGGCTGTGTTGGGGGAGCAGGGCACAGGCTGAGTTGGGGAGCAGGGCACAGGCTGTGTTGGGGAGCAGGGCACAGGCTGAGTTGGGGAGCAGGGCACAGGCTGTGTTGGGGAGCAGGGCAAGGCTGTGTTGGGGAGCAGGGCACGGGCCTGAGTTGGGGAGCAGGGCACGGGCCTGAGTTGGAGAGCAGGGCACAGGCTGAGTTGGGGAGCAGGGCACAGGCTGTGTTGGGGAGCAGGGTACAGGCTGAGTTGGGGAGCAGGGCACAGGCTGTGTTGGGTAGCAGGGCACGGGCCTGTGTTGGAGAGCAGTGCCGGGCCTGTGTTGGGGAGCAGGGCACAGGCCTGAGTTGGGGGAGCAGGGCACAGGCTGAGTTGGGGGAGCAGGGCACAGGCTGTGTTGGGGAGCAGGGCACAGGCTGAGTTGGGGGAGCAGGGCACAGGCTGTGTTGGGGAGCAGGGCACAGGCTGAGTTGGGGAGCAGGGCACAGGCTGTGTTGGGGGAGCAGGGTACAGGCTGAGTTGGGGGAGCAGGGCACAGGCTGTGTTGGGGAGCAGGGCACGGGCCTGTGTTGGAGAGCAGTGCCGGGCCTGTGTTGGGGAGCAGGGCACAGGCCTGAGTTGGGGGAGCAGGGCACAGGCTGAGTTAGGGCAGGGCACAGGCTGTGTTGGGGAGCAGGGCACAGGCTGAGTTGGGGAGCAGGGGCACAGGCTGTGTTGGGGAGCAGGGCACAGGCTGAGTTGGGGAGCAGGGCACAGGCTGTGTTGGGGAGCAGGCAAGGCTGTGTTGGGGGAGCAGGGCATGGGCCTGAGTTGGGGAGCAGGGCACAGGCTGAGTTGGGGAGCAGGGCACAGGCTGTGTTGGGGAGCAGGGCACAGGCTGAGTTGGGGAGCAGGGCACAGGCTGTGTTGGGGAGCAGGGCACGGGCCTGAGTTGGGGAGCAGGGCACGGGCCTGAGTTGGGGAGCAGGCACAGGCTGAGTTGGGGAGCAGGGCACAGGCTGTGTTGGGGAGCAGGGCACAGAGCTGGAGTTGGGAGCAGGGCACAGGCTGTGTTGGGGAGCAGGGCACAGGCTGAGTTGGGGAGCAGGGCACGGGCCTGAGTTGGGAGCAGGGCACAGGCTGAGTTGGGGAGCAGGGCACAGGCTGTGTTGGAGAGCAGGGCACGGGGCCTGAGTTGGGGGAGCAGGGCACAGGCTGTGTTGGGGAGCAGGGCACAGGCAGTGTTGGGGAGCCGGGCACAGGCTGAGTTGGGGGAGCAGGGCACAGGCTGTGTTAGGAGCAGGGCACAGGCTGTGTTGGGGAGCAGGGCACGGGCCTGAGTTGGGGAGCAGGGCACAGGCTGAGTTGGGAGCAGGGCACGGGCCTGTGGTTGGGGAGCAGGGCACGGACCTGAGTTGGGGAGCAGGGCACAGGTTGTATTGGGGAGCAGGGCACGGGCCTGTGTTGGGGAGCAGGGCACAGGCTGAGTTGGGGAGCAGGGCACAGGCGGAATTGGGGAGCAGGGCACAGGCTGTGTTGGGGGAGCAGGGCACGGGCCTGAGTTGGGGGAGCAGGGCACAGGCTGAGTTGGGGGAGCAGGGCACAGGCTGTGTTGGGGAGCAGGGCACAGGCTGAGTTGGGGGAGCAGGGCACAGGCTGTGTTGGGGAGCAGGGCACAGGCTGAGTTGGGGGAGCAGGGCACAGGCTGTGTTGGGGAGCAGGGCAAGGCTGTGTTGGGGAGCAGGGCACGGGCCTGAGTTGGGGAGCAGGGCACGGGCCTGAGTTGGGGAGCAGGGCACAGGCTGAGTTGGGGGAGCAGGGCACAGGCTGTGTTGGGGAGCAGGGTACAGGCTGAGTTGGGGGAGCAGGGCACAGGCTGTGTTGGGGAGCAGGGCACGGGCCTGTGTTGGAGAGCAGTGCCCGGGCCTGTGTTGGGGAGCAGGGCACAGGCCTGAGTTGGGGAGCAGGGCACAGGCTGAGTTGGGGAGCAGGGCACAGGCTGTGTTGGGGGAGCAGGGCACAGGCTGAGTTGGGGAGCAGGGCACAGGCTGTGTTGGGGAGCAGGGCACAGGCTGAGTTGGGGGAGCAGGGCACAGGCTGTGTTGGGGAGCAGGGTACAGGCTGAGTTGGGGAGCAGGGCACAGGCTGTGTTGGGGAGCAGGGCACAGCCTGAGTTGGGGAGCAGGGCACAGGCTGTGTTGGGGAGCAGGGCACAGGCTGTGTTGGGGGAGCAGGGCACGGGCCTGAGTTGGGGGAGCAGGGCACAGGCTGAGTTGGGAGCAGGGCACGGGCCTGTGTTGGGGAGCAGGGCACGGACCTGAGTTGGGGAGCAGGGCACAGGTTGTATTGGGGAGCAGGGCACGGGCCTGTGTTGGGGAGCAGGGCACAGGCTGAGTTGGGGAGCAGGGCACGGACCTGAGTTGGGGAGCAGGGCACAGGTTGTATTGGGGAGCAGGGCACGGGCCTGTGTTGGGGAGCAGGGCACGGGCCTGAGTTGGGGAGCAGGGCACGGGCCTGAGTTGGGGAGCAGGGCACAGGCTGTGTTGGGGAGCAGGGCACAGGCCTGTGTTGGGGAGCAGGGCACAGGCTGAGTTGGGGAGCAGGGCACAGGCTGTGTTGGGAGCAGGGCACAGGCTGAGTTGGGGAGCAGGGCACAGGCTGTGTTGGGGAGCAGGGCACAGGCTGAGTTGGGGAGCAGGGCACAGGCTGTGTTGGGAGCAGGGCAAGGCTGTGTTGGGGAGCAGGGCACGGGCCTGAGTTGGGGAGCAGGGCACGGGCCTGAGTTGGAGAGCAGGGCACAGGCTGAGTTGGGAGCAGGGCACAGGCTGTGTTGGGGAGCAGGGTACAGGCTGAGTTGGGGAGCAGGGCACAGGCTGTGTTGGGTAGCAGGGCACGGGCCTGTGTTGGAGAGCAGTGCCCGGGCCTGTGTTGGGGAGCAGGGCACAGGCCTGAGTTGGGAGCAGGGCACAGGCTGAGTTGGGGAGCAGGGCACAGGCTGTGTTGGGGGAGCAGGGCACAGGCTGAGTTGGGAGCAGGGCACAGGCTGTGTTGGGGAGCAGGGCACAGGCTGAGTTGGGGAGCAGGGCACAGGCTGTGTTGGGGAGCAGGGGTACAGGCTGAGTTGGGGAGCAGGGCACAGGCTGTGTTAGGGAGCAGGCACGGGCCTGTTTGGAGAAGCAGTGCCCGGCCTGTGTTGGGGAGCAGGGCACAGGCCTGAGTTGGGGAGCAGGGCACAGGCTGAGTTGGGAGCAGGGCACAGGCTGTGTTGGGGAGCAGGGCACAGGCTGAGTTGGGGAGCAGGGCACAGGCTGTGTTGGGGGCAAGGGCACAGGCTGAGTTGGGGGAGCAGGGCACAGGCTGTGTTGGGGAGCAGGGCAAGGCTGTGTTGGGGAGCAGGGCATGGGCCTGAGTTGGGGAGCAGGGCACAGGCTGAGTTGGGGGAGCAGGGCACAGGCTGTGTTGGGGAGCAGGGCACAGGCTGAGTTGGGGAGCAGGGCACAGGCTGTGTTGGGGAGCAGGGCACGGGCCTGAGTTGGGGAGCAGGGCACGGGCCTGAGTTGGGGAGCAGGGCACAGGCTGAGTTGGGGAGCAGGGCACAGGCTGTGTTGGGGAGCAGGGCACAGGCTGAGTTGGGGAGCAGGGCACAGGCTGTGTTGGGGAGCAGGGCACAGGCTGAGTTGGGGAGCAGGGCACGGGCCTGAGTTGGGGAGCAGGGCACAGGCTGAGTTGGGGAGCAGGGCACAGGCTGTGTTGGGGAGCAGGGCACGGGCCTGAGTTGGGGAGCAGGGCACAGGCTGTGTTGGGGAGCAGGAGCACAGGCTGTGTTGGGGAGCAGGGCACAGGCTGAGTTGGGAGGCAGGGCACAGGCTGTGTTGGGGAGCAGGGCACAGGCTGTGTTAGGGAGCAGGCACGGGCCTGAGTTGGGGGAGCAGGGCACAGGCTGAGTTGGGAGCAGGGCACGGGCCTGTGTTGGGGAGCAGGGCACGGACCTGAGTTAGGAGCAAGGGCACAGGTTGTATTGGGAGCAGGGCACGGGGCCTGTGTTGGGAGCAGGGCACAGGCTGAGTTGGGGAGCAGGGCACGGGCCTGAGTTGGGGAGCAGGGCACAGGCTGAGTTGGGGGAGCAGGGCACAGGCTGTGTTGGGGAGCAGGGCACAGGCTGAGTTGGGGGAGCAGGGCACAGGCTGTGTTGGGGAGCAGGGCACAGGCTGAGTTGGGAGAGCAGGGCACAGGCTGTGTTGGGGAGCAGGGCACAGGCTGAGTTGGGGAGCAGGCTGTGGGCCAGGGGAGACAGGGCAAGGCTGTGTTGGGGGAGCAGGGCACGGGCCTGAGTTGGGGGAGCAGGGCACGGGCCTGGGTTGGGGAGCAAGGCACAGGCTGAGTTAGGGAGCAGGGCACAGGCTGTGTTGGGGAGCAGGGTACAGGCTGAGTTGGGGGAGCAGGGCACAGGCTGTGTTAGAGGAGGCACCGGGCCTGTGTTGGAGAAGCAGTGCCGGGCCTGTGTTGGGGAGCAGGGCACAGGCCTGAGTTGGGGAAGAGGCACAGGCTGAGTTGGGGAGCAGGAGCACAGGCTGTGTTAGGGGAGCAGGGCACAGGCTGAGTTGGGGAGCAGGGCACAGGCTGTGTTGGGGAGCAAGGCACAGGCTGAGTTGGGGAGCAGGGCACAGGCTGTGTTAGGGAGCAGGAGTACAGGCTGAGTTGGGGAGCAGGGCACAGGCTGTGTTGGGGAGCAGAGGCCTGGGCCTGTGTTGGAGAGCAGTGCCCGGCCTGTGTTGGGGAGCAGGGCACAGGCCTGGGTTGGGGGAGCAGGGCACAGGCTGAGTTGGGGAGCAGGGCACAGGCTGTGTTGGGGAGCAGGGCACAGGCTGAGTTGGGGAGCAGGGCACAGGCTGTGTTAGGGCAGGGCACGCGGGCCTGAGTTGGGGGGCAGGGCACGGGCCTGAGTTGGGAGAGCAGGGCACAGGCTGAGTTGGGGAGCAGGGCACAGGCTGTGTTGGGGGAGCAGGGCACAGGCTGAGTTGGGGGAGCAGGGCACAGGCTGTGTTGGGGAGCAGGGCACAGGCTGTGTGTTGGGAGCAGGGGCACAGGCTGAGTTGGGAGCAGGGCACGGGCCTGAGTTGGGGAGCAGGGCACAGGCTGTGTTGGGGAGCAGGGCACAGGCTGAGTTGGGGAGCAGGGCACGGGCCTGAGTTGGGGGAGCAGGGGCACAGGCTGTGTTGGGGAGCAGGGCACAGGCTGAGTTGGGGAGCAGGGCACGGGCCTGAGTTGGGGAGCAGGGCACAGGCTGAGTTGGGGAGCAGGGCACAGGCTGTGTTGGGGGGAGCAGGGCACGGGCCTGAGTTGGGGAGCAGGGCACAGGCTGTGTTGGGGAGCAGGGCACAGGCTGTGTTGGGGAGCAGGGCACGGGCCTGAGTTGGGGAGCAGGGCACAGGCTGAGTTGGGAGCAGGGCACGGGCCTGTGTTGGGGAGCAGGGCACACGGACCTGAGTTGGGGAGCAGGGCACAGGCTGTGTTAGGTAGCAGGGCACAGGCTGAGTTAGAGGAGCAGGGCACAGGCTGTGTTGGGGAGCAGGGCACTAGGCTGAGTTGGGGAGCAGGGCACAGGCTGTGTTGGGGAGCAGGGCACAGGCTGTGTTGGGGGAGCAGGGCACGGGCCTGAGTTGGGGAGCAGGGCACAGGCTGAGTTGGGAGCAGGGCACGGGCCTGTGTTGGGGAGCAGGGCACGGATCTGAGTTGGGGAGCAGGGCACAGGTTGTATTGGGGGAGCAGGGCACTGGCCTGTGTTGGGAGCAGGGCACAGGCTGAGTTGGGGGAGCAGGGCACAGGCGGAATTGGGGAGCAGGGCACAGGCTGTGTTGGGGAGCAGGGCACGGGCCTGAGTTGGGGAGCAGGGCACAGGCTGAGTTGGGGAGCAGGGCACAGGCTGAGTTGGGGAGCAGGGCACAGGCTGAGTTGGGGAGCAGGGCAAGGCTGTGTCGGCGGGGGCGCGGGCTCATGCCCAGAGGCCTCTGCTCGTTGGACCATGGAGGGAGGAAGAGAGGCTTCCCCTCTGGCTCCTGAAGGCCCCAGACAGCAGCTTCCAGAGAGGGGCGAGGATGGGTCCCCAAGTCTCCGGGAATGGAGGGAGGAGCGAGGCTGTCTGGGTGCCCCCCCCTGGACTGCGGCATGGCTTCAGGGAGAGGAGACTGCTGGGGTCCTGCCGCCTGCACCCGTCCCCGGGCCTGTCGGCGCCCGCCCCTCCCCACCGCGCCGCCCTCTCTCGCTCCTCCTCAGGTACGAGGAGGAACCTCCCTGGCGACCTGCTGGTGGCCGCGGGACTCCATCACCGACACTGTGTCGTCCCTGGTGAAGGAGCTGCACTCAGGTGAGCCGCCGGACACCCCACGGTCTCTACGTGCTCCACGGACCACAGGGACCGTCACTGCTCTGGGATCCGCTAGGACCGTGCCCACAAGACCTGAGATGTGGACACCCCGAGTCTCTGCGGCCGCTCTGGACACCAGAGTCTCTGCGGCCGCCTCTCCCCTCCCTGATGGCGCGCCCGGATGCCTGGAACCGACTGCACCCCCACACACACACTCTTTGGCTTCCTGTCTCCCCTGCGGCTTCTGTCTCCCAGCCTGCGGCCACTGCTGTCCACGCCACTTCCTGTGCCCACTCCTCTCGACTTCTTGTCATCACCCAGAGCTTCAGACCCTTCCTTGCCAGCCCCCATTCCTCTCTGGTGCCACGCTGGGGTGGGCACCGCAGCTGCTGCTACCCCCAAACAGACTCTGCACCACACATGGCCTTCGCACCCCAGTGTGGCCGAGGCAGAGTGTCAAGGAAAGGACAGAGCCTGGGAGGGGCGGAAGGTGGCTCGGGGGCTTATGCTGGGGTTAGTGAGACCACCCCTCACACACGGGGCAAGCGGTCTCGCTGGCCCACCCGCCTCCCTGGATGAGTCTCCACCAGGAGCTGCCTCAGAGCTGGGCCCTGCCCGGCGGTGCCTGCTCTGGGCCCCTTTGCCCCCTCCTGACCCAGGAGCTCCGGGGCTCTCCTGCCCTGCACCCCAGCCAGGCCTGTGCCCCGCTTGTGGATCGCGCCCAGCCAGTGTGGTCTCCTTAGAGGCTGTGTCCCGAGAGCTTCCTGTGTGGGGACCCCTTGCCGTAGAGCCTCCTGGCGCGTGGGTCCCAGGAAAGCAGCCTTCCGGGATTCTTCCTCCTGCTGGGCACTGCCCACCCTGCTGCCCTGGCTCAGTGAGACCCCTTGGGCTGTTGTTTAAGTGGGCGCGTGTTTGTCTGGGATCCTCTCCTCAGACAACCTTGATAGCTGCTCTCTGAACCCTGAGGGCAGGGTCTGGGCCCCAGAGCGCCTGACTGGGACTCCCACTGACCATTGGTGGTGTGGGGATCCCTCTCCATCTCGGCAGGCAGGCAGGGGTCTGGGCCCCGTGCGCTTGCTCCCACAACACAGCCCCTGCGGGCAACCAACCGTGCAGGGGGCACAGCCGCCTCCTCAGACGAGGGCACAGCAGAGGGGTGACCGGGGAAAGGCAGCCCCCAGTCACCCGGGACCCCAACTTTCTGAATGAAATCCCCTCCTTTCTCACGCTGACCCCGAGGCGGACACGCAGCCAGTGCTTCCCCGCCTGGGGAATCACAGATCATGACCCCTGGCCTGTCCTGGGGAGAAGCAAAGACCAGAAGTCAGGCGAGATGACCCTCGGCTGGCGCCCCGAACACGGAGCAGGGGGCAGGAGGCGCGCGCCAGCAGAAGTGGCCCAGAGCGCAGTAAGGTCCCGGTGCTGAGGGACTGGAAGAAGATCCACGTGCTCGCGCTCCTGCCACCGCCGCCTGCGACCTCTGAGTGTCTGTGTTCTCAAGCCCAGGGACGGAGGCCGGGTCACGCAAAGGTGAAGCGGATGTTCTACTGCCCTGAGCCACACACATGCTGCAGGGCAGAACCCTCCAGAAAAAGCCAGGGGCACACACCATGGGGCAGAGTCCTCCAGGACCGGACACCACGGGGCAGAGCCCTCAAGGACGGACGGACACCACGGGGGCAGAACCCTCCGGAATAGACGCCACGGGGGCAGAATCTTCCAGAAAAGACGCCACGGGGGCAGAGTCCTCCAGAACAGACGCCACGGGGCAGAGTCCTCCAGAACAGATGCCACGGGGGCAGAGTCCTCCAGAACAGATGCTACGGGGCAGAGTCCTCCCAGAACAGTCGCCACAAGGCAGAACCCTCCGGAATGGACACCATGGGACAGAACCCTCCTTATGGGCGCCACAGGCAGATCCTCCGGAGCAGACCCCAGGGGACAGACCGTCTAGAACAGATGCCACGGGACAGATAGCCCTTCTTTCTCCCGCACGGTGGCCCCGGCACCTGCCATGCAGCGGAGCGTCAGTCACGGACAATGGGAGGGACGTGAATGGGTGCCCTCGGGGTCCTCTGTGAGGGGGTGGAGGGAGCCTCTGAAGATGCTTCAGGGGAAGGGGCGCTCACTGGGATGGGGTCCACAGTGGCTGGGGAGGCCGAAGAGAGTGAGTGGACTCTGGAGTTTCCCAGCGAGGACCCTGAAATGAAGGAAGCACCCCCAGCCAGCGCCAGGTGGGAGGGGCCGACAGGCGAGGGCAGGACACCGCAGCCAGAAATGGGGGCAGGGGGCAGAGGGCGAGAGCGAGTGAGGCTCGCCCGGCCAAGCCCCCTGGAATGTCCTCGGCGCGGCAGTGGCTGCTCAGGCCCCTCCCTGACCCGGCCCTGCTAGGGTGATGCCTCTGTCCCCACGGCGCCCCCAGCGGCCCCTGAGCACGGCTGAGACGGCTCGGGTCTTGGCGCTCGGGGCCTGTCCATCCGGCCATGATGGTCGCGCCGGTTGCCAGCATGGGGCGTGGTGGTAGAACCAGGGCCTGAGGGACAGGCCTCTCAGCTGCCACCTGGGCAGTGACCACTCACTGGGCATTCCTCTCCTCCTGCTCCTGCTCATTCTCCCCTCCTCCTGCTCTCCTCTCCCTTCCTCCCCCTCCCCTCTTCCCTGCTCTCCTCGCCCCTCCTCTCCCCCTTCTCCCCTTCTCCTCTTTTTTTTTTTAATATTTTATTACACCGCCATGTTATATACAGTTACAAGGATGTTCATGTTTGGGTTTCCATCATACAGTGTTCCAGCACCCATCCCTCCACCAGTGCCCATTTCCCACCACCAATGTCCCTACTTCCCTCCCCCTCCCCAGCCTGCCTCTATGGCAAGTTCTCTATCTCTTCTCTCTCTCTCTTTCTCTCTTCTCTTACACATTGTGGATTGCAATACATACATTTAGAGATCATCATGTATATCTTTTTTCCTATATTCAATGCTCAGTTCTAGGCTGGCACTATCACCCTCGACAAACATTAGCACGCTGTTCCCTTCTCTGTCTTACCTAACCACTAATTCCCACATGTTTGTGGTAGATTCCACCTCTCTTTTTTTTTTTTAATTGAAAGATGCTCATGTAGAGCTTTGGTTCCACAGTGTTCCAACACGCACCCTCCGCCTAAACCCATCTCCCCATCACCAATGTCCCCACCTCCCTCCCCTCCCACACCTCAACCACTTGGCGGGTTCTGTATGTCACCTCCCCCCTCTCTATATCTCCCTCCCAACAAACTTTCCTGCTCTTCGTGGAATGCAGTGCATCAAAAGACACCACTGTTTCACTATTTTAGTGGACCGTGGCCGCAAGCAGCTGCGGCGACCTGGGCTCGAGCTGGCTTTGCTCTGTTGATCTGGTCTGAGGCCGTTTCGCAGCGTCCGGACAGCAAAAATGGTGGCTAGTGTGATGGGCGGAGTCTCATCCGGCTGCTTCCGGGACCCCCCCAGAGGCGACGGGCCCTCCCAAAACCCATCTGCCCTCCTCGGGGTTCCATGGTCAGCTAGGCCCGGCGCGAGCCGAGCGCCAGCCTCCCCAGCCGTCCGTGAGGCCCTGTGCTGGCCCGTGGGCAGCTCCCTGCAGGGCCACCAGGCTCGACAAGATGGAGGGGGGAAGGGACAACCACGCCTCCATCTGACGACTTCCCAGTGATTCCCGCCTCTTGGGGCCGCCTACCTGGGCTCGAACTGGCTTTTGCTCTGTTGATCTGGTCGTGAGGCAGTTTTGCAGCGTCGGACAGCAAAAATGGTGGCTAGTGTGATGGGCGGAGTCTCATCCGGCTGCTTCCGGGACCCCCAGAGGCGACGGCCCACTCCCAAAACCCTCCCTCTCCCCTCCACCCTCTCCCCCTTTCCTCTCCCCCTCCTCCCCCCTCCACCTCCTCTCCTCTCTCCCTCTCCCCTCCTCTCCCCTTCTCCCTTCTTCCTGCCTCTCTTCCTCCCCTCCTCTCCCCCTTCTCCCCTCCTCCTGCTCTCCCTCTCCCCTCCCCTCTCCCCTCCTCCCCTCCTCCTGCTCTCCTCTCCCCTTCTCTCCCCCCCCCCTCCTGCTCTCCTCTCCTCTCCTCTCCTCTCCCCCTCCCTCTTCCTGCTCTCCTCGCCCCCTCCTCTCCCCTTCTCCCCTCCTCCTGCTCTCCTCTCCCCTCCTCTCCCCTCCACCTCCTCTCCCTCCTCTCTCCTCCCCTACTCTCTTCTCCACTTGCTCTCCTCTCTCTCCTCTCCCCTCCTCTCTCTCTCCCCTGCTCTCTTCTCACCTCCCCCCTTGCCTCCCTTCCTCTCCCCTTCTCACGCTCATATCATCACATTCCTCCTCTCTCCTTTCTCCTCACCTCTCCCTTTCTTTCCCATTCTCTCCTGTGCTGCCTCTTCACTCCTCTCCCTTCTTCTCTCCCTCCCACCCCCCTCCTTCCCCTCTTCTGCGCCTCTCTTCACACCCATCCCCTCGCCTCCTCACTACTCTCCCTCCCCGCTTCTCTTCACCCCTCCTTCCCTTCCTCTCTCCTCCCAAGCTGGAACCCACAGGGCTATGCAGCCCCCGCCTCTCCTGGCTGCCTCCTGGGGGCTTCTGTGGGGTACCCTTCCTACCTTGCACCCCCACACCCCAGGCTCAGCAGACAGGAGACAACAGCCTTGCTCCCGGGAGTCTCACTTGACCCGGGCCTTTGAACCGGCTTGGGGACCCTGGAGGGTGGGCTTCCCTCGGCGGCTTGTGGCGGCTTCCTGGCCCCCATCTCAGGGCTGTCCAGGCAGACGTCCTAGCTGCCGCTGTCCGCCCAGATGGCAGGGGAACAGGCCAGGCCCACAGGCCTGGGGAAGAGCCCGGTGACAGCCCCGTGACAGGTGTGTTCTTTGTGTCCTGCGCAGGTTAGCCGAGGTGCTGGGGGAGAGGAGACCCCGGTGAGTACCCCCGCCCAGCCCACCCTGCACATGGATGTGTCCTGCTGTCCCTGGGGGATACGGCTTGGGGAACCCCCCCACCTCTGAGAGTGGCCTAGCCTCCCCCTCCCAAAATAAACCCGGGGTAATAAGCACTGGGCAGCCAGGCCCAGCACACTGACACGGGTCCTGCCCACAAGTAACGAGTGTCTCTCCTGTCCTGCAGCTGGCACCCGCCAGGACGGAGCTTCTCCGGGAGGCCGGTTCCGACCCGCAGCCCGGGCCGGACCGCAGTCTGGTCGCCGTCGCCGCCGAGAGAGAGGTGCCCGCGCCCCTGCTGGGAGCAAGCGCCAGTGCCAGCCCCGCGCCCAGCCCTGCATGAACTTCGCCGCGGCTGCCACGGGGCTCGGCCTCTCAAAAAAAGAGAAGAGAAACAGCACGAAGCCCCCGTGTGGTGTATGTGAGACCTGGTGGCCTTGCCGGCATCGCCCCGCACGCGGGGTGCTTCCCCAGCCTGGGAACCCCAGTTTTCCTCCCGTCTTTGACCTTTATAAACACCAACAGGTTTTCTTCCCTCCGTCGTGCAGAGCCAGCGTCAGCCCGTGCTTGTTTCTGCAGCCCTTCACACCCCGGCCACAGTGCTAAAAATAGCCTCCTGCTCTTCGCGGGGGCTGCGGAGGCTTCCGGGGCGCTGCAGCGGGCAGGCCTGGACGCGCGCGGCCTCTGCGCCGCTGCCTGGACCTGAGCGCCGCCGCCGCTGCACTGCCGCGCGCCGCCGCCAGAGGGCGCCGCCGCGGGGGCGACCGTCGCAGACCCCCAACCCCGTTCGCCAGATCCCGGACCCCCACTCCCCTGAGCCCGCTTCCTGGGCTCTAGGATGTTATTTTGAGCGAAGAACCTCCATAAATATTTATAAAGGGCAGTGAGCGGAATGAGGAGAGAGCCCCGCATCCGTGCGACAGACCCTTCATTACAGGTTTCTTAGGGTGCGGGGGTGCGGATACCCCACCACCCAGATGTCACAACGGCCACCCCCGCCCTCCCATCTCCCCCTTCTGGGCAGCCTCCCTCAGAGCCCCACGTGTCCAGCATGCGGCGGGGGACATTTGGAGTAAAGGGTCTCCACACTCTGGGAGCCACGTGGAGTGGTGGGGGCCACGTGGTGCCAGGCACGGAGAGCTCAGGCGCTGGGGGCTGCCCCCCATCCCAGCCCCCACACACACCTTATGGGGGCTGCACCCCTCCGCCCCTGGGCGCGGCAGTTTGCATGTGGGGACACGGGAGCTCCCGGTATGGGGTGCAAGGGGGAGTGACCCCCTAGGGAGGCAGCCCCAAAACTCTCCTCCTCCTCAGCACCCCGGGGATCAGGCCTGGACAGGCTGTCCAGCAACCCCCACAGCGTGGGCGGGTCTCCCCCAGTCCATGCTGGCGTGGGGGGTCTCCCCAGTCCATGTTGTCGTGGGGGTCCCATCTCCCCCGGCCTGGCCCCTGCAGTTCTCTGCACTCCCCCCTGGCCCCCCTCCACCTCCGCAGCGCAGCTGAGCGGCTCCAGAGGTGCGGTTGCCATGGTGACGCCTGCAGCTCCTGCCTACCTTCAGGGAGCGCAGGCTGACGGGGGACCCCAGCTCTAGCTTTCCCCCGCTGGGTCCGGGCGCATGTAGCACTCCCCGTAGCTGTGCGCTCAGGTGAGGGGCCCCACTCCTGGAACCTCTGCACCCGGACTCCGGGGGTTCAGCCTGTTTGTGGGCCAGTGGCTCGGAACCACACGCAGCAGCCCCGAGGAGGAGCGCCCCTCACGCAGCCTAGCAGGGGCTGTGCCAGAGAAAGCGGTGGCCCGTCACCCCGTGTTTGTCTCTGGGCCCCCAGAGGTGGAAACCAAGTCCCTTCAGCTGAGCCCAGGGGTCCCGCTTAGAGATGGTGGCGGCTCTGAGACCCTGCTGGTGAGGGGATGGGCCGGGCGCTGGTGGGGGCACAGCTGCTCGGGGGCAGGGGCAGGCCCGGCCAGGGGACAGTCACCCTGCTGGTGGGTCTGTGGGCCCGAGGACTCATGCTGAGGGCGGCGTGCCTGGGCGTGAACTAAAGCAGCAGCCTGAGGTGGGGCGCTGGGCACGGCCCCTAAGTCCTCAGTGCTGCGGAGCGCCAGACCCCTGGGGCAGAGCTGTCACCCACCGCAGACCTCACACCGGCTCCAGCAGGTCTGATGGGGGCATTGAGGCTGCACTGCTCCCCAGGGAGCCCCGACCGGGAGGCTTCCCAGTCCTGGCCCACGCCTCACCTCAGAATGCCAGACCACCACGTGCTAGCCCGGACTCGGCCGCTGGCTTCTGCTCCCCACTGCCCTGGGGCACCAAGGGGCCCTACTCAGCACACACACGCACACACACACACACACACACACACACACAGAGTCATACACTCTCGTGCACACGACACAGTACACTCAGCACACATGTACAGTCCTACACATACACTCACATACACAGTCAACACGCACGTAACTCACAACACATGCACACATACAACACAGTCATAAGACACACAACACGCTCATGCACACGAAGTGATGAATGGATGCAGGGAGGGGTGACAGGAAGGCAGGGGGTCGTAAGGGGGGCCCTGGGGTGCAGTGAAGGGGTGAGTTGGGGGCTCCCCCTGAGCTGAGAGCCTCATTCCTTTGGCCCTGACTTGCCTCTAAGTCACCGCCTAGGGGATCTCGTCTTCCGGCCCAGGGCCCTGACTCAGCGAGGGCCTGTCCAACCCCAGTGGCCAACCTGCTTTCTGGGCTCCTCAGGGCCCCTCAGACTCCGCCCCGCCTCCTCTCCCAGAGAGGCGGGAAATTGGGGTCACGGCAAGGCCTCTGGCCTTAGGATTTGCAACATGGGGCTTTAAAGCAGGGGTGGAGCAGGGCGAGGCCTTGGTTCAACATTTCTGTTTGCTGAGGCCCTTCCCCGGCCCCACCCCCGGCCTCACCGCTCCTGCCCCCTTTTATGATGGGATCAGGCCGTCTCCCCTCCCTGGGCTTTAAAGGGCCCACGGCCCTGAACAAGGTCGCCGCAGGCACACACACAGCCACCTTCAGAGGGGCCTCGACCCCTGCGCTGGCACACCCCAGATGGGAACTCACTTCCGGCCAGACCCAGGCCCCCGCCCTGTCGGAGAGTGGAGAGGCCCAGGGGAGTCAGACTCTGCCTTGAGAAATCAGCCCTGAGCGCGTGAAGGAGAGGCCGGGAGAGGGGGGCCGGTACTGCCTGTGCTCCCCTGAGCACCGCTGGCTGTGGCCCCGCTAATAATAATAATAATAATAATAGTACAAACGGCAGCCTGACACCCCCATGGTGGGGAGAGGCTGCTCCCGGAGAGGCACGATCAGGCTCTGTGTGTGTCGGGGCTCCGTCTCAGGGCTCTGCTCCAAAGGGAGGGGCAGAATGGGCCAGGAAGATGGCATAGGGGCTAGTGCCCACCCACACTCGGGTCCCCTCACCCCAGAGCCACAACCTGAGCCTTCACCCAGTTACCGAGAATTGCTGAGAGTGTCCCCTGCACCCCGCACCCCTAAATATCTCTTAAGGACCCCCAAGTAAATAAGTGAAATAGGGAGAGAAGGAGACAGCCTTGGTGCCCGTGCCCAGAGCACGCTGCTGCCCACAGTATGCCCGCACTGTGCTGTGCCCGAGGGGTGCCCGACTAGAGGCTGCAGTGTCCACTGTTGTCCACTGTGTGCTGACGCGGGCTCTCGGGCAGGGGCCAGTGTGCTGGGTCCGGCTCCACAAGTCCAAGGTCCACTGTGCACCCCACTTTGAGACCACTGCTCCCCACCTCTGCCAACCGGAATGGGCGCCGGGCCTCAAGGGCATCTGAGGGGGCAGCGAGGGGACTCGGGAGGTGCCAGGGGCCCAGGCCGGTTTGCCCCTGCAGGACTGTGGAGAAATAACCTTTCAGACGCCCAGAACTTCCCAGAGCCAGCCCTGCATTCTGGAAGCTTCGCTTTTGTTATTATTATTCTTATTATTATTACTAGTATTACTACTTTTTGCTTTTGAGGTATGAACCCAGTGATGCTCAGGGATTAGTCCTGGCTCTGCACTCAAGAATTACTCCTCCTCAGGGGCCGGAGCGATAGCCCAGCGGGTAGGGCGTTTGCCTTGCACGCGGCTGGCCTGTGCCGGCCCGGGTTCGATCCCCGCGTCCCATATGGTCCCCTGAGCACCGCCAGGAGTAATTCCTGAGTGTAGAGCCAGGAGTAACCCCTGAGCATTGCCGGGTGTGACCCAAAAAGCAAAAAAAAAAAAAATTACTCCTGGCGGTGCTTGGGGAGCCTTATGGGGTGCTGGGGATCAAACCCCAGGTTGGCCGCGTGTAAGGCAAACGCCTCCCCGCTGTGCTATAGCTTAGGCCCCATGGAAGCTTCACTTGTGCTACCTGTTGACGGCTGAGTTTCTAGGCCTGGGAGGTGGGGGATGCCGAGCCTCAGTGTGGCCAGCTGTCCTCTAGGCCCCGTGGCAGGGGGCAGGGAAAAGGAGGTTCAGGTAGCTGAGCTGCCCCGCTTGAGGCCTCATCTCTGCCCCCCGAGGATTTGGGGATCCTAGAACAGTCAGTGCCGCAAACCGACACCCAAAAGTCCAAGCCCCACGGAAGGGCCCAAGGCAGCTTCCGGAACGGGATGGACCGGACCCCAGGCTTCATCTCTGCAGTGTCGGGGCCCGTGCATGTCCGCAAGACGCCCATGGCAGCACCAGCCACACCGAGCGCCCAGACTGACACCAGCCTCTGTCTACCCTTGGGGTCAGCCCACCCCAGGGTGCTGCAGAGAGACTGTGACCACACCAGGCTGGGTGAGGGACCCATCTTTGCCTCCTCTGACTCTCTTGCAAACTCAGGGTGAGTGCATCCAAGGGGTGCTCAGATACAGAAAGTCTTAATTGGTCCCCGTTAGGTCCCCCTGTGGAACGCTGTCCCCACCCCCCCATCTCTGAAGACCATGACCAAGGGTGTGTGGCCACTCCAAGGCGAGGGACGGAGAAGGGGTATTGGGCCCCTCATACGCCCACCCCGGTTCACCTCTGGCATCACACGGTCCTAGAGCTCAAAACAAAGGGCTCCAAGCCCCTAATAAGGGCAAGCACCCACCACACCTCCCTCCGCAGCTGGTTCTTTCACTGGCTCCCACACTCCTGTCCAGATCACCATTCCAGAAAGTTCCAGTGAGTGCTTGTAAGGCCTTAAACAGGCCAGGTGCGCTGTCTGCCTCTTGGATTTCTGAGCACACAGGAAGAACATGTCTGAGGCACCGGCCCCAGCCCCTCCTGGGGGTCTGTCAGCTAGAAGGGGGCCGGGAGGCCCCCGTGAGCTGCGTGTGCCCTCTGTGCTGGGGGCCTGTGAGCTGCGTGTGCCCCTCTGTGTGCTGGGGCCTGTGAGCTGCGTGTGCCCTCTGTGTGCTGGGGGCCTGTGAGGGTGCGTGTGTCCTCTGTGTGCTGGGGGCCTGTGAGCTGCGTGTTCCTCTGCTGGGCCCGTGAGGTTTCTGCTGTTTCCAGAGAGCTCCTCGGGCAGAATCTATGTCAGTGAACGGAAAGGGTTGAATTCCCAACGGGTCAATCATATTTGGAACCAACACGTCAAAACAAATTAACCTGAAACCTACACAGAGCAAGTAAATGAATCTGTTTGTCGATCACCTTCGGGGTCAGGGCACTGCTGTTCAGGCCGAGAGCCACCCCTGAGCAGAGTCAGAGCAGTTACTTAGCACTGCTGAAGTGGCACAAAAAAAGAATTCAAGGGCCCACCGGGGTTCGATCCCCAACATCCCATATGGTCCCCGAGCACCACCAGGAGTAATTCCTGAATGCAGAGCCAGGACTAACCCCTGAGCATCACTGGGTGTGACTAAAAAAAAAAATCCTAATAATAAATTAAAATTATCGTTTGGCCCCAAAGAGAGAGTCCAGCAGGTAGGAGTCTTGTGCTGGACCTAGCCCTGGTCAGTCCCCAGCACCTCCGGTCAAGGCTGGCCCCCTCCCTGGAGCCCGGATCGGCTAAGCTCAGGGGCCCCACCGCCACCCGTCCCATACAGCAGTGTTGGCGGTTCCGTGCCGTCCTTGCGTCCTTGTGATCTCGGACAGGTTCACGGGGGTGCTGGGGTGAAGCAACAGCTCCCGCAGACAGACAGACCCTCACAGAAGACTCTCCGATGCCTCGATCCCTCTCGTGACCCGCCACTTCCTGCTGGTCTCTGCTCCCCTGGCAGGTCTTGTGGTTGGGGTGTTCCCTGTGGAGGGACCCCAACTTGGGCTTCTGGGGAACCTCGCCCTGAAGTGCTTCCTCCTCAGAACCGGGGTTCTGGAACAGCGGTCAGCAAGGCTGAGTCCCACGGCCCTGTCAACCCCGTGCCCCCCAGAGGGGCGGACCGCTTCAGTCTGTTTTTGCTCAGTAGACATGGGTGCCGAATTTGCATTGGTAAATGCAAACAGGGTGTTCCTGGAAGACAGGCCCGGGGTCTCCCATGGCGGCGCTGGGCTTCAGGGAATTGGGGCTGGGGGAACAGAACCTGCCCTCGTCACAGGCTTGCAGAGACAAGCCCCTTCCCTCACGAGACGCACCTTCATTGCCTTCGCTCCTCGCAGCTGGCAATGACCGGGGGCTTCGGTTTCATCTAGAGGGTGGGAGAGGATGAGCCCTTGGCAGGCCTGGCCCAGCGCCCAGTGGCCCCTTCCTCAGGTCCAGGCTCCAGACCTTCTCCCACAGACTCTGGGCGCTGTGGGAGGGGAGGACGCTCGCCAAACCCAGACGGCCACAACGGGGAAGCAAGTCCAGGTTGGGACCACGCTGACAAGCAGTGCCCCAGTATACTGCCCAATATACTGCCCCACTGCCGTCCGCGCCCGCCTGACCCCACCCCAACGCTAAGTCAGCACAGAGGTCCTGGCACCGCAGGATTATAGGTTCAGGCTTCTATCTGGAGGCACTTCCTGGGGATGTGGGGGACGGTCAGTCACCTGAGCCCATGGCCCGTCACCCCTTCCCCAGACGTGGCCGCCTCTGAGGCTGGCCAGGGACTCTGAGTCTGTTTCCCCTGGAGAAACCCCCCAGGGACCTTGGCCTTCCCCAACACCCACCACATGGTCCCGTAGGAGCTGCTGAAGCCCTCGTGGGGGAACAGCACAGACCCCAGCCTCAGCGCAGCCGGGCTCTCAGCGGGGCTCAGCACCCCCTTGCCTCTCGCCTGCACAGGCTGCCCTCGGGTCCTTCCGGGCCCAGGCAGCAGGCTGCGGTGACGGGCTCCCCGTCCTCTCTCCCCAGTCCGAGTTGCTCTTCTAGGCTGAGCGGGTGCCTTTGCCCCAGAGAGGCAGAACTGAGTGTTTGCGAGGCTGAAGATCAACCTAATTCAGGGATGGGGGTCAGTTGGCCCCGGGAGGGGTGGGGCATGTGGTGGACTCCCCAACACTGCTCTGGCCATTCACTGGTCAGGGGGTGGGCAGTGGCGGATGAGGCTTAGCTCTTTCCTCTGCACCCCACCCTCACATCCCACCTCTGAAGGGGCGCCTCCAGGGTCTGTGCGGGGGACATGAGGTCAGAACCCAGGCCTGAGCCTCCCTGGGGACACCAGGGAGGACCAAGCACCTGGAGTGGGGACCATGTTTCGCCTACAGCCGACCCCAGTTAGACCCCGGGCACCCCAAATGGCCCCCGAGCACCATTAGGACTGATTCCCAAGCAGTGCCAGGCGTGACCCCATCCCCCCTCTCCCACCCTAAAAATATTCCAGAACAATTTAACTTTCACAAGGGAGAGCCGGGTGGAGGGAGGTTTCTACAGCCCAAGGGGAACCAGCGCCCCACGCCCCTCCAGCATCTCGAGCAGCCACAGCGAGTCGGACCCATTCCTGGGTATTCCACCCTGAGCACAGAAGCCGGTCGGTCGGGAGACCATGGGAGGCTGAGATGGGGGGGTGCTCAGGGCAGGGGGCAGAAAGCTCTGGAATGTGCCGTGGAGTGAGGGGGAGCTCCGAGCACTGCTCCCTCCATAGCCTGCAGAAAGGCCAGCCCCCGGCAGGCCGCTGCTGCTGCTGGTCGCTGAGGAAGCCTGGGGCTTGGGCAGCTTCTGGCACAGGTCTCCCACCCTCGCCAGCCCCTGGCCACATTCCCACGGCCGCTGAGCCCACCCAAGAACGCCACCTGTCACTTTCCACCTCTCTGTGGAGTTCCCCCGCCCTGTAAGCCCGAGCTTTGACTCAGCCCCACAGGGGTGTTAGTTGGTTTTCTGGATCTGTTTTCTCGTGCAATCCCAGCCTCCTGTGCAGAGCAATTAAAGAACAGTCTAGAAGTCACACACTCCCCAGAGCTGTCCTCCACATGTTCAGGAGGCTGGGGCAGTCCACTGTGCCTGCCCCAGGGTCTTCTCACGCCTCCTCTAATCTCTCCCTACTCTGGCTCTTCTGAAACGAGGGTTAAATTGCAGGATGGGGTGCACTCCCCCGGGGCCCCAGCTCCCTCTCAGAGCACCAGCCCCTGCCCAGCTGCCGGGGTGGGGGCACCGGTCTGACACGTGCTGATTCCTGTCTTGAGTTCCAAGGACAGGGCCAATCTCATCTGCTCACCAGTGACTCTGCAAAACCCAGCCAGCCGGCAGCCAGGGCAGCCTGTCGCATTATGCACAAGTCCCTATGCAGAAAAGCCCCTAGAGAGAAGGCGCTGCACAGCTAGCTCTCTCTCTCTCTCTCTCTCTCTCTCTCTCTCTCTCTCACACACACACACACACACACACACACACACACACACACACACACACACACACACACAAGCTCACCCACCCTCCCTACAGACTGCAACACCACGGCTGGTGGTGGCCTCATACCCTCCAGCCCAGGACACGGAAAAGAAGCGAGCCAGAAGCCAACCAATCAGAACCCAGTTTTCCTGAGGCCCCGCCCCGCAGCGGGGTGTCAGGCCGTTGGCTCCGCCCCCGGCTTAGCGCCCCCTGGAGGCTATCGCGTGCCAGTGCGGCGCACGAACGGAGCCTGCAGAACTGGGTTTTTTGGGGGAGGGGGTGTTTCAAGAAACGTATCCTGGGGTGAGGGTCAGAACGTAGAAGGGCCGCTGAGGAACTGTCAGGAGCGACTGTCAATCTGCCTGATTACGTGGTTTTTCCCCCAAAAGTGTCCGCTGCTTCCCAAAGGCGCACATCTGAGCTGAAGAGTGATTATGTAGCCTCGTGGATCCAGACCCGCTACCCCTCTCCGGGTCAGGCCAGACCTAAATCATCTCCCCAGGGTCCGTAAATGCTCCACAAGCTTTGCTTGTTTGGGAGGTTCGGGTTTGGCCCCCCAGAGGACCACCAGGAGCAGCCCCGAATGTCACCCCTGTGGGTGTGGCCCAAACCGCCTCCTTCCCCAAATAAACTATCCCAGCTTCTCTGCCCCATCCCCTCTGAAGATAGTGAAGACTCTGCTGACCCCATCCCCTCTGATAGTGAAGACTCCTGCTGTGCCCGTGGTGTCGCCTCCTTTAGGGACAGGCGCTGGATTTGGGGTCCCACCCTGTGTGTTCAGGGTCTCGTCCTGGCTCTGTGCTCAGGAGTGACCGGCGGTGCTGAGAGCCATCCGTGGTATAGGGTGGTGATGGGGGTGGTTAGACCCTCCATCAGGGTAACACCTTAACCCTGTTCTCTCTCCAGCCCCCAAGGGACACTTTCCCTTGCGGCCCTAGTGTCCCGCCTCCGCCAGGGACAGGGCTCAGAGGATGGCAGGGGCCGCCCCTGATGTGAGCGGGTGACAGACCTAACTTCTTGTAGACATCAGCCGCCAGCAAAGGCTGGGTAGAGCCGGTTCTAACCAGATTTCCCACACAGTGGCCCTCAACACAGGAAGGGCTCCTCGGGGCCCTTTCCCCCACCTCCCTGACATTTCTCTTGCCGTGGCCAAAAATGCCTTGGGTGGAGGAGGGGAAGTCATTAGTGGGTGCAGGTGGGAGAGGCCCAGCTCCTGACAGGGAGACGGATGAGATGCCGAGTGTGGGCGCTCCAGGAGGCCCAGGCTGAGTGCTGGAGAATCCAGCTCTGGAAACCCAGGGGAGGGGCAGGGACCCACACAGCAAATCCATGGGCCCTGCTCACACGGGCTTCAGGGAGCAGAATGTGTCAGAAGCCCAAGCAAGCTATTGCGCAGGGCCGCAGGGGACTGCAAGAGCCCCAGTGGTGAGGGGAGAAGGGGGCCGGCGGGGTGGGGGGGGCTTAGTAGCCTTGGCAAACCCAGCAGCCATCAAGCCCTGAGGCGGATACACCGCCAAGCCCGAGAAGCCCTGGAGCCTAGAATCCTGGGCGCCAAGCACAGGCACCCATATAGGGAGTAAACTGAGGCAGGCCTGCAGGGGAGGAGCGTCCCAGTCTGACACAGCCTGGCCCTGACTTCCGGTTCCTCTTGACCTCATTCCTGTCCTCAGGGACTGTGGAACCCCAGCTGGGACAGGAAGATTTGGGCTTCCAGGACCCAGGTGCTCTCTCCCTCACCGGAACCTCGTTTTCTCGCTCCCTGCTTTCCCACCCTATGCGTGGGCCCGGCACCCCCAGGCCTGTGGGTGACACTCAGCTCCTGGCAGGCATGTCTCATAGACCACAGGCTCCGGGAAAACCTCAGGACGTCTGGGAGCTGGAGTTTCCTGGTGCTCCTTGGGGGCGGAACCTAGGTGTCGAGTGGAGGATTCCACAGGAGAGGGATTGGTTAGACCATCCTGGGCCCAGGGCCTCATCCTTCCTCCTGTGCCAGGGAGCTGCCCCCCATGGCCACCCCAGGCCTAGCCTGGCTCCGCTCAGAAGCCAGTTGCCTGAAGACCTCAGACTCCAAGTTGCCTGCAGTCGCAGGCTGCAGATTAGGATCTGCGGAGCCTGCAGAAAGCCCTGCTCAAGGGCTCAACGGCTGCATTGTTTGGGAATCTTCCTCATCCCCCTCTACCAGAGGCTGGAGAGAGAAGTGAGGGAGCAGTTAAAGACAATACTGTCTGCTGATGTTGGGGGGGCAGACTTGTACCCACAGGGCAGTGACTGAGGTGCTCTGCCTGTAACTCTCCCAACAACCCACAAGCCAGACAAGGGCCGTCATTGCCAGAATCCTGGCTCCCATGGAGGGGAGCAGCCAGACCTGGGGAGCCGAGGCCGCCAGCAGCAGAGGCCCTGGCCTTCACCCCATCCTGCATCTAAAGTGTTCAGTGAGGGGCCGGAGCGATAGCATAGTGGGTAGGGCGTTTGCCTTGCACTCGGCCGACCCAGGTTCAATCCCGGCATCCCATATGGTCCCCCAAACTCCGCCAAGAGTAATTCCTGAGCATCGCGGTGTGACCCAAAAAAGGAAAAAAAAAAAAGTGTTCCAGTGAGCGACAGCCCCACACCCCCACTGACCGGGGAAATCCCCCAAGCTTCTTTCTATGTGAACTTGAGAAAGTGGCTTGACCTCTCCACGTCCTCTTCAAGGAGGGGCTTTTGCTCTCTCTGACCCAGGGCTCCATCTCTGGTCCTGATCCGAAATACATTAGAAGAAAAATCAAAGTGTGATAAACAAGCCCACCCTGGAGCAGGGAGACCTGGGGCTCAAAAGTGGGTCTTGGGATTCCCCCAGTCTCTGAGCGCCCCTCAACCGCCCAGGAGGGTGCGAGGGAGCCTGTTACCCAGCCGTGTTCCAGTCCTCTGTGACAGGTGACTTGTCAAGGTCAAAGGACGAGGCGTGCTGTGGCCGCCATCCAGATCTCCACGCCCTCGACCAGCTCCCCCAGACCCAGACACTTCTGGAGCAGAGTGGGGAACCAAAGAGCCATTGGCCAGCCTGGGTCTTCTGGAAGGCTGAGGGGAGGACCCTGTCCTGGCGCTTGCTGACTTCAGAGCTGCCCACCACCCTCGGCTCAGGGCCTCTTCCTCTTTCTTCCCTGCCAGCAGCAAGCTTCCCCCTGGCACCAGCTCTCCTGACTCCCTCGTCTGCTTTAAGAAGGTTTGTGATGCCTCTGGAGCTGTTGGAGATCTTCATCCTGAGGCCAGCTGGTCAGCGCCCTAACAGGAGGGGCCTGATGGATTCAAAGGTTGCAGAGATTAGAGTGTGGACACCTTTGAGGCCATTATTTTACCCATAATGAGTCCGTAAAGGGCTTATAAAAAGAGTTACATGGAGTGAGGGAGTGGAAAATGATAGTCTAGTAGGTAGGTCTTGCACACCTTGCACAAGGCCACTGGGGTCAGTCCCCTGTACCTCATATGGTCCCCAAGTCTGCCGAGAGAGATTCCTAGACGCAGACCCAGAATAAACCCTGAGCAGTCAGGTGTGGCCCATAAACAAATAAATAAGTTCAAAGAGTTGCATTTGGGCAGGAGGGTTAACACAGGGAATAAAGCTCTTGCCTTATGTATACACAGACACCGCCCCCCCACACACACACACATACACATACACCACACTGTCGGGAGAAAGCCCTGAGCACAGTTGTTGTAACCCCAAAAACAAAACAAAAAAAGAGAGAGAGAAAGAACGGAAATGGATCTAGCAGAAGGCTGAGAAGGGATGTGGGGGGGCTTCGGGCAGGACAGAGACCCCGAGTTTGTCCATGTTTCACACCAGTGGCACTGGCACCTGGGCTGTAGACACCAGGTGTCCACCCCCACCCAGGCTCCCGGCCCTCACACTGGCATGGTACTGTCCCCGGGGACACTGGGGAAGTGTTGGGTCACATCTGGCTGCCAGCCCTCCCTGTTGAGTGGGGCTGGACCCAGGGACTGGAAACTCACGGAAGGCTCTAGATCCGCTGTTGCTTCTCAGTCAGGGAGGAGTCTGTGTCCTCCGTCCTGCCCACCCCCCACTCTCACTCTCTTCCTCCTTCTTCTGACCTGGCCAGCCAGAGCCGCCCCGTGGACAGACAGAAGCTGGGAGCAGCGTATGATCAAGAGCCAGCTTTGGCCTGAAGCTGTCGGTCAACGACCAAGGGGAGCTCGGCCCTGTCCACAGTCACTCTACAGGCCAGCCTGACCCGACCATCTACATTAGGTGTTGACGGTGGACAGACACCTCCGGCCAGGCCTGTGAGAGGCCCTGAGCCCAAGGTGCACTGAAGCTTTGGTTCAGCAAAGGCAGCACGGAGGCCCTTCGTCTCCCACACTCTGCCTCGTCAACACAGAAGCTCTTTGTCCATGGCCTTCCTGCCCTCGCCGGCTTTCCCCTGTCCTGTCCCGGGCCACCCTCTCTTCATCCCCCAGGTTGTGGTCTGCCTCCCCAGTCCTGGTGTTCACACCCCCACACACACCCCAGAGTCCAGGCCTTGTTCCTGGCTCATCAGGAGGAAGGAGGGAGCCATGGAGAGCGAGAACCTTCCAGCGGTTTCTGCCAGCTCATCTGAGCTCAGCGTTTCTCCTCTGGCTCCTGAATATCGTCGATCTGGAGGTTACTATAACAACCCAGATCGGCTCATTTGTCCCCTCCTCGGCGCCCTCCATTTTCTGCCAGCAATGGCTGTTCCCTCCGGATAGCGGTGTTCGGCTTTCGCATCCTTGTGCCCCGCCCCCGCCTCGGGCCCTGGAGCTCAGCCCAGAGCCTCTTCTAAGCCACCTCCTTCCACCCCACTCACCCTCCCAGCATCCCTTGCAGGACAGAGGATCATCAAGGACCTGTCCATTCCCACATTCCCTGCTGGAACACAGTGCTCTGCAGTGCTAGCAAAGGAACCAGGTTTCAACTACGTGCCGGGTGAAAATGGGTTCACCTCCCCCCCCCGCCTTGAGTCTTCGGGGCCGAGGAAGGACTGGAAGTGCTCCTGGAGCCTCCAAAGGGTTAAACCTGGCATACTTGTTGCTTGGCACCAAAAAGGAACAAGAAAGGAACAAGGCAGGTGTAAGGCACCTACACTGCACACAGCTGACCCAGGTTCGATCCCGGCACCAGAGATGGTTAAGTGATTTCTGAGTGCAAAGCCAGGAGCATGCCCTGAGCACTGCCAGATGTGACCCAAAAAACTAAAAAACAAAAAAAAGTGAGGGAAATAATTCAGTCCTCAAAGGTGACATGCTCTGCCAGCTGCGATTGAAGGGAGAAGTTTGTAGAAATGGCAACGAGCTAACAGTAGTCCAGGATTGCAGAGGAAGGGGCTGTGGAAGTGGGGGGCAGTGGGGAAATGCGTGTGGCTTTAAAGGTGCAGCATGAAGCATCCTGTGGTAATGGGAATGTTGTGGGTCTTGACTCGATGGCTTAAAGGGCTGAGCACAGGCTTCGCATGCGGGATATCTGGGTCTGATCCCCAGCACCACGTGGTCTCCAGAGCACCAGAGGGAGTAGCTCCTGAGCACCATCAAGAGTGATCCAAAAATCTGGGGCTGAAACCAGAGCAATAGTACAGTGTGTAGGACGTTTGCCTTGCATGTGGCCAACCCGGTTCGATCCTTGCCATCCTATATAGTCTCCCGAGCACTGCCAGGAGGAATTCCTGAGTGTAGAGATAGGATTTATCCCTGAACATTGCTGGGGATAGCCCCGAAACCAAACAATGAAATACACAACCAGGGCTGGAGAGATAGTCAGAGGTTAAGGCAGTGTCTCACATCCCACCACGAAGCCTGGTTCAGTTCCCTGGTACTACATATTGTCCTCCAAACACCACCAGAGGTCAATCCTGAGCACAGAGCCAGGAGTAGCTGGGTGTGGCCCCAACACTAAAATCAGGGCCAGAGAGATAGTACAGGGCACTTGCCTTGCACACAGCAGACCTGGGTTCAATCCCTCATACCCCATGTGGCTCCCCAAGCCCACCAGGAGTGATTCCATAAATGCCAGGAGTAACCCCTGAGCACCACAAAAGCAAATAAAACAAAACAACTGAAAACAACCTCCCCCTTCGGGCCCCCAGCCCCCCCAATCCCCATCTCTGGATGTGGTAGTAGCTGAAGTTTTGAGTTTTTGTCTTTGGGAGAAACTGTACCAGGTCCACAGGCTCGCTCCATCGTGGTTCCTAAAACTGTCTGATCCAGGGCTGGAGAGACAGTACCGTGGGTAGAACACCTGCCTCACATACAGCCGACTGCGGTTCAACCCCAGCATCCCTGAGCCCCACCCAGCGTGATCCCTGAGTGAAGAGCCAGGAGTAAACCCTAAGTACCGCTGAGTGTGGACCCAAACATTACAAAACAAAAGCCCCAATTGTTTGATGCAAATCAGAGGCTGGAGAGCTACTATGGCTTGTAGGGTGTTTGCCTTGCTCACCCCCGACCCAGGCTGGGTCCCTCACACTACACGTGGCCTCCCAGGGCCTCTAGGACTGGTCCCTGAGTGCAGTGACAGGAGTAAGCCCTGAGCACAGCCGGGTATGGTCCCCAAACCAAAAATCATGCAAACCGAGCATCATCTCAAAATAAAATGTTTAATCTAAAGCCTCCCCCTTTGGGCTGGGGATGGCTTAAAGGGCTGAAGCACAATGTTTAGCCTGTGGGGGCCCAGGTTTAGTCCCCAACATTGCGTGGTCGTGCCCCCCAGCCCCTGAACTCTCTGTGGTGTGACTCAGACTCCCTTTACGAAACTTCACAGAACTTCACTTATAACCTACAGAGTCCATCCCCGAAAGAGTGTGAGTGGAAAAAAAATCACCACTTTTATCCATCAATGTTTTAGTATCTGAAAAACAGTTACATGCCCCAGACTTGGAATCTCTTATCTTGGCAGTGGAATGTATGCCCATAGAAATTCAGAGTGGCACAACCCATAAAACTCAAGATTTTGACAACATACGCATTTGGCCAGGTTCCTTTTATAGGTATTCCTGGTGGGAAGATAAAAGGCTAAAACTTCCAGGGTAGTTTCAAAACTTTATTTTAAAACCAGAGGTTTTAAATGTATTAAATACATGCAGTATAGTACAAAGAACTTACTATTTTTCTAAATCACTTGTCACAAGTTGTCAACATGATGCCCAACAGCTCACATAAATTTTTAATATGTATTTATTACAAACATAATACATAATATGTATGTATTTTAATATGTATTTATTACAAATCAGAACCACAGGAGTGAGAATTGGGGATATAGATCAGCAGTAGAGCACTTGTCTCGCATCTGTGAGGCCTTGGGTTGACCCCAGGATGCCACAAAGGAAAAACAACAACTACAAATAAACACAGGGAAGGGCCAGAGCGAGGTACAGAGAAGGTGCTTGCCCGCACGCAGCTGAATTCTACTAGCATCCCGGATGGTCCCCAAGCACCATTAGGAGTGATCCCTGACCACAGAGCCAGGAGTAAGTCCTGAGCATTGCCAGTGTGGCCCCCAGACAGAACAAAAACTTCCGGGGAACTGAGCCCAAGAGGTAGAGCACGTGCCTTGTAAGCACGAGGCCATGAGTTGGATCCTGGCACTGCCCACATGCCAAGGCGCTTCTGTGTGGGTGCCCCCAAGCCAGAATAAAAACATGTGATCTTTGGCCCCCCAAAAACCAAGTATGTGACCAAGACCCACTCCCAGCACCACAACTGAAAGCATGTGATACTACAATCACGTGTGTGCGGCTTCTAGTCCTGGCAGCCACAGCAAAACAGGGCGAGGGCACATATGAATTGATGAATAAAGACCAGCAGCTCAACCAAGCCGAAGGTCGGGCCGCAGCAGC
The DNA here is from genome assembly GCA_021461705.1 of Cryptotis parvus. Lineage (NCBI taxonomy): Eukaryota > Metazoa > Chordata > Mammalia > Eulipotyphla > Soricidae > Cryptotis > Cryptotis parvus. The sequence goes on from JAJIBD010023896.1 coordinate 145,913, forward strand.
TGTGTGTCACGGCCACCTGCTCGCAGAGCACAGGCAGTTTCCTCTCGTTGCTCCATCCTGTCCTTTCTGGAGCTGACCGGAAGCCCGTCGGGCTGTCTATCTCTTTAGCGTTTTTGTTTGGCCCAGCATTTCCCAGGCGATGCTCAGGAGAGCCGGGGGTCCTCCACCAGCAATGCTCAGCCCACCAGGCCTGTGACTCAAACCAGAGTCCGAGTAGGCAGTGCTGCTCAGGCCCTGCGGGGAGATTCACTCCAGCGCCAGGGACACAGCTGACCGGCCAGGGCTGCACCCAGCAATGCTTGAAGGACCACGTGGTAATGAGGCACCGCCTCCTTAGCCCACGTGGTAATGAGGCACCGCCTCCTTAGCCCACGTGGTAATGAGGCACCGCCTCCTTAGCCCCTGTACCATCTCCCTGCCCCTGTTTGTCTTTTTTCCCCTCCCGTAGGACCAGTTCCCTAGTGGTTCCTTGACTTGGAGGATCTCATACTCAGGAAGGTCGTGTCAAGGGGCCAGAGCAACAGTACAGCGGGCAGGCGCTTGCCTTGCATACAGCTGACCTGGGATCTGTTCGCAGCATCCTATATGGCCCGCCAGAGCTCGCCAGGGGTAATTTCTGAATTCAGAGGCAGGGGCAACCCTTGAGCATTGCTGGGTGCCCAAAACAAAAAAGCAAAGAACAAAAAAAGGAAGGGGAGTGGCAAAATGAATGAGCTTGTTTATAGAGGATCCCTTGTGATGGGAATTAGAGTCCTCATAAAGACACCCCAGGGATATATTTTAAAAAATACCCCAGGACAGTGGAAATGGGCTGGGAGGACTGGCCCACGTTTGGAAGCTTGCCACAAGTGGTGGTGGGGGAGCAGCTAGGACAGAGAAGGGACCATGATGGCAAAGATGGTTGGAAATGATCACTCTGGGCAAGAACTGAGCGCTGAAAGCGGGTGAAAAGACAAGCATGATAACCGTTAGCACCTGTATTGCAAACTATAACGTCACAAAGGAGAGAGGGGGAGAGAGAGAGAGAGAGAGAGAGAGAGAGAGAGAGAGGAGAGAGGTCCTGCCATTGAGGTAGGCTGTGAGGAGGGTGGCGGGAGGGAGACTGGGGACACTGGTGGTGGGAAGTGCGCTGGTGTCGGGACGGTGACGGAACACCGTATGAGTGACACCTGATCATCAACAACTCTGTAGCTCAGGGTGATTCGCGTATATAGAGACCCCAGGGTTTATAGGGCAGCGCCCATTCTGACCACCACCTGTGGTCCGCGGTGCTCTCTCCAAACCTGACCCCTCACACAGCAGCCTCCCACCAGGTGAGACGGGACCACCCCTGGCTGGCTCTTCCTTGCTGCGGCTGGGAGGAGCTAAGCGGGGTCTCTCCTGGAGATTAGCTTCAGATACTGCGTCTTGGCTGAGTATCACAGACCCGGTGCCCGCTGTTCTCTCCGCATCCGGTCAGGTGGCGAACACCATGCTCTCGTTTGGTCCGTTACAGATGAGGCCAGCTTTGATCTCTTGATTAAAGGGACGTGGCCACGCATTTCCACTGGAAAGTTCTTCTTAATCTCTTTGTAATTAGCATTTTGTTGGGAATGACTTTGAGGCTATGTAACTATCCCCAAGGCCCATCAAGCTTCAGTTTGTTCACTCATTTATTCCTAGCAGTGTAGACATGTGGATTTCTGTTTTCTCCTGTGAGCTATAATCATTTGGCGTCATGACTTACTTTTCTGCTCAACTTCGCTTCTAGCCAGTGGGAGACATTTCTATCAACCTGGAGCCTGGGGTGTTTGTAGCAAGGGCAACTGGGTTCTGGTTTGACTTGAGCCTTGTCTGACCCAGCTGTAAAAATCTGCCATTTTCGAGGGCCAGAGCGATAGCATAGCAGGGAGGGCATTTGCCTTGCACGTGGCCGACCTGGGTTTAATCCCGGCATTCCATATGGTTCCCCTGAGCACCGCCAGGTGTAATTCCTGAGTGCAGAACCAGGAGTAACCTGAGCATTGCCGGTTGTGACCCAAAAAATCAAAAATAAATAAATAAATACAAAATTTTTAAAATCTGCCATTTTCTTGAGGTCCACTTCATTTCAGTGGAGCACGGTATTTAGAAACCAAGTTCTTTTTTTTTAGAGAAAAGGAAGAAATCTGTAAGCATTTATTATTTACAAATTAAAAAAGTTATTAAGTCATCATGATTTACAAAGTTATTCATAACTGAGTTTCAGGCATATAATATTCCAGCACCAATCTCTTCACCAGTAGAAACCAGACTCTTCACACAGGGAGCACTCGCGGCTACTGCGGCTTCATTGCTTTCAGGAGCTGTCACAGGAGAGAAAAGGCACATCCACATGTGTCTCTCGGACTGCACACACATACATATACACAGGCTTGACACGTTTTTATTTCTTTTTTTTTTTTTTTTTTGCTTTTTGGGTCACACCCGGCGATGCTCAGGGGTTACTCCTGGCTCTTTGCTCAGGAATTACTCCTGGCGGTGCTCGGGGACCATATGGGATGCCAGGGATTGAACCCAGGACAGCATAGGCCGGCCGCGTGTAAGGCAAAGGCCCTACCTGCTGGGCTATCGCTCTGGCCCCAACACATTTTTATTTCTATATCCGGCTGTGTGCAGGGTAAGGTTCAATCTGGAATGAGGCACAGGCTGAGGAGAGGGTCTGAACCAGCCTGTGGAAATGGGGGACTTGATAGCAGCTGCTAAGGGGAACCCAGTGGAAGGTCGGAAAGGAGTTGGAGCAACTCCTAGACAGCCGTAGAGAGGCTGGTGTCCGCCTGGTCTTCTGGGCGACAGGGGATCAGCATGTTCATGGCCTCTCTCAGTTTCCTTGTAATGGTTTTATGTTGCTCGTGTCCTCTCTCCCCTTCCCTTCCTTGTGTTGTTGATCATGCTGCCTGACTGTGGTGCCAGCGCATCCAGCCACGCACTCATAGGGACTTAGGCCCCTTTGGTTGTGTTGCTCTTTAGGGCTCACACCTGAAGTTGTGGCAGGGAATGGTTGCATGGCTCACCGGAAGTGACTGCTGTCTTAAGCAAGGCTCACTAGAGGTCACAGTTCCTGGCCACGGTGCCTGCACACCATTATAGCTGGGGTCTTCCCTAGGGGTACATTCCTTTCTGTACTGCTCACACATACCTGACTATGGTGCAGCTGGAAAACTGCTTAGAGCCCCAGGGACTGAGACAGAAGAGCTGCCAGGCACAAACAGCAGCTGCTAGGATCATGCTCAGGGCATGTGGGTCATCAGGGGTTTGAACTCATGACCACGTGTTTTCCAGGCAGGCACTGCTTAGAGCACTCTCAATTTCAGTGCTCAGAAGTGTGGTGTCTGAGGGTCACCCAGAAGTTTTGGTTATAATGGGGGGGTTCAGGATATGGGCTGATTGAGTGACAACACAGTCCCCAGACCCCAAGTTTGCTCAGGTTTTATGGACCCCCCAGGAAACCATAGACCCCTCCCCGGAGCCGGTCCTCCCCGCTTGAGCTTCTTCAGGGTTTCAGGCACAGCCACAGACGACAGTGGACAGGGAAGCTGCCCCCCACCAGCCGGAGCAGGCCTGGGACCCCCACGGAAAGGGAGTCTGGAGCCTTACAGGCTGGGTGCCCTGAAGGCTGGACATGCCCACCCTGTTCTTGACACATCAGTCTTCCCTGCCGAAGTCCATTTCTGCCTGCCATCATGGGATTGCGATGGGGAGAGGTCACATTTATTCCTGATGGCAGGTTACAGGACAGCCATTCACAGCCCTCATGGAGGCTGTGTAGCTGGGAAGCCCCTGAGCATGCATCGCTTCCAGGGAAGAGAGGGGAAGGGAAGGGGAGTAAGCACCTCTGCGGTCAAGAGCCTTAAAAAATAATTCATCTCTGGGACTGGAGCAATAGTGCAGCAGGGAGGGCGTTTGCCTTGCATGCAGGCAACCCAGATGCCATCTGCGGCATCCCATATGGTCCCTTGAGCATCACCAGGAGTAATTCCCGAGTGCAGAGCCAGGAGTAAGCCCTGAGCACTGCTGGGTGTGGCTCAGTCTCTGCCCTACCACAGTGCACATGTCCGCGGGAAACTTGCTACCTGTGCAAGCGGTCCATCCTTTACCTCCATCAAGCAGTGAGAGAATGTGGAGAGCACCCGCAGGGTTAGGTACATGGCTGCAGGACAATGTGTGTGTGTGTGTGTGTGTGTGTGTGTGTGTCTTTTCTGCCCTGTGCCCTAGTCCAGGGTGCTAACTGGCTCCGCCAGCCCAGTGCCACCTCCTGTACCTGCTAATGTGCTCCATGTTTTCTTGCTGGCTTGGGGAGGGCACATGCCAAGTCACAGTGGAAGCAACCTTTGGGACTTTTCTGCAGGCGCTGGTGCCGTAAGTGAAGGCAACCTGCTAAAACACACAGGGCTGGAGAAGGGCTGCGAGCCTCGTGTTCTAGAAGGTTTAGGGACTTCCTGGAGGACAGGAAGAGGAAATGCGTCCTTGTGATGACTGTCACCGTGCTGCAGTGGGTCTCATGTGGGAAAAGGCACCAACAGAGCAGGAAGCCGAGCAGCAGAGAACAAGGGAGCTGAGCCCCCAGCCCCAACGCCTCTCTTTTCATTTTAGCAAGTTTAGACTGGGATTGGGTCACTCACAATCAGAGCTTACTGGAAGGCAGTGGCAGGATCAGAGGACACGTTTTATTTTGGGTCTTACCTGGCAATGCTCAGGGGGTGCTCCTGGCTCTGCACGCAGAAATAACTCCTGGGGTGGACTCTCTGGGATGTGGGGGACTGAACTGCAGTCCCTCGTGGTGCAAAGCAGGCCCCCTACCCCTGTAGCTCTCTGGCCCTAAGAGGAACACATTTTGAGCAGCTCCAGCCAATGATACGTGAGTTGTTTTTGCCTTGAGGTGCCCTCCAACAGTCTCTCCTGGCTGACATGTTGACTCTGTCAACCCAGGTCCCACATGGCCCAAGGATCTGTGACAGATGTGAAAAAGGAACAAAAAAGGAAAAGAGCTGCTTTGGGGCCACACCCAGTGACACTAAGGGTCTCTGTGCTCAGGAGTGCCCCCTGGTGGTGTTTAGGGAGCCATATGCGGTGCCAGGGATTTGAATCTGGTTAGCAGCCACTGGGTGTTCACGCAAGGCTGGTGCCTTACCTCCGAATCTCTCTCTCTTGCCCTGCGTTCATGTTTGTTTTAAGGCAGAACAAGCATCAACCCTTAGAGGCTGAAATAACAGGACATGTGCCTCACATGCTGCCTACCCCAGTTCCATTCCGGCTCCCATAAAGCCCCCTGAGCACTGCCAGGAGTAACTCCCTGAGCACAGAGCCAGGAGTAACCTCTGAGAGGGCCGGGTCCCTCTCGCCCCTGGGCTGGACCCAGTGTGAGGGGGCAGTGCAGAGGTTCTGGTAGGGAGAGCCTGCACCTCTGAGCATCACCAGGTATAACCCAAAAAAGCCAAAAAAAAATCAACTCTTAGATTCTGCCATCAGAATGGTTGTTGCCAGAGGGCCAGAGTGGACGAACAGCAGGGAGGTGGGTTGTGACAGCAGGGAGGTGGGTTGACCCATGTCAAGGACAGAAATGGCGCTGTGGACTTCACCCAGTGCTGCACACTGGTGTTCTCTGGGCGAAAGAAAGCAATGCCCTGGGCCAGAGGGCCAGCACAGCAGGAAGGGCCAACCAGGGTTCAATCCCCGCATCCCATTTGGTCCCCGAAGCACCAGGAGTAATTCCCGAGTGCAGAGCCAGGAATAACCCAAATAGAAAAAAAAAAAAAGCAATGCTTGTCTCCTGCAATATCCTTAATAAATCTGACTCCCAGGCAGCCCCGCCCTCTCAGGTTTTAGTGTGTGGTGATCTGCCATGCGTTGTGTGATTCCCACCCACCCATATAAACTCCCCCAAGTCCAGCAGTTTTCACCCCTAGCAACCACAATTCAACTTGGCTGGAGACAAATGGAGAATTGGGAATCTCAAGGCCTGATTCTGCTCCTCCTGGCTGATGTGTGGAGATCCCCCACTCCTGCCTCTTCTTTCCCAGTCAGAATTCCATGGCGTCCACTGTGGGATAAGTACAGCCTGTCCTCTCTGGCTGCTGGGGGTCATCTGGATGGTGTCCACCTTCGCCCGTGATATGTGCTATGTATTCTGTTCAAGTCTCCGCCTCTTTTCTTTCAAACATGTCACCACAGAACTGCTGGATATCGGGACCGGAGCGATAGCACAGCGGGAAGGGTATTTGCCTTGCATGAGGCCCACCCAGGTCCAATCCCCGGCATCCCATATGGTCCCCTGAGCCCTGAGCACCGCCAGGAGTAATTCCTGAGTGCAGAGCCAGGAGTGACCCTGAGCATCGCAGGGTGTGACCCAAAAAAGAAAAAAAAAAAAGAACTCCTGGATGTCATGGTAATTCTTTCTGTTTCCCTTCCAATAAGCTCTGCATTGCCCTTTTCTGTACACCTCTGTGGGAAGTCACTGACACTTGGGGTGGTCAGTCCTGGGGATGGCCTGATCAGCGCACACAATCAATCAGGATTCTGATAAGGTGTTGGGGGGAGTATCAGTCCAGGGCTGGGTCCCTCTCGCCCCTGGGCTGGACCCAGTGTGAGGGGTAGTGCGGAGGTTCTGGTAGGGAGAGCCTGCACTCAAATCCCTCTTAGGCCCCCTCCCCAGGCGCCTTCTCTCACCAAGCCTCCAAGGTCAGGTAGAGACTCACCCTCAGGGCCATATGGCTGCCCCAGGTCCCTACTAGGGTCCCAGCCACACGGACCTCCAGGTTCCTCACACCCTGGGTTCCCAGTGGCTCCCCATTAATAGTTTTACCCCTCTTGGCACTGGCCAAGTTCAGCTTGTTAAATGCAACCGGAGAGTTTGAAAGTGCAGTGTTAGAGATTTCAAGTGAACCTGGCTTTGGTCCTGCTCTGCCCCTTCCCACCGGGGAGGCTTTTGACTACGCTTCAATTTTCCATCCGGAGAGCAAGTAACACAACGGGCAGCCCAGGGTCAGGGAGGACTAAGGCACAGCAGGAGGGGGTCGCTGCTGTGTGGGCAGTGTTGCATAAGCCCCCAGGAAGGACCGCAGCAGTATTTTCCTGAGAAGCATCTTCCCTGCAAGAAGAGCTTTAACAGAGCATGTGAGGGCCCGTCCTGGTGCTGGAGGCAAAGTGGGAGGCCCCGTGGTCACACCAGGCCAGGTTTATTGGGAATCTCCTGCTGGGCGGTGGCACAGACACAGTACCTGCCTCTCTGGAACCGGCTGCGTGGAAGCTGCAGACAGCTGTCCCCTCCCCACGGGGGACACAGGTCACCCGAGAGAGGGCCAGCCTATCCAAGGTCAGCTGTGTAGAAAGTGGTCTCCAGTCCGATGGAAGGACCCAGAAACATTAGAGGGAGGCTGCGGTCTTGTGACCTTGGTGGGGGCGAAGGCACCCTTTGCGGGGTCTTCCTTCAGTAACTCCTGCCCACAGTGGTCGGTGGGTGCCTGGGCCGGTGACGTGTCTGGGTGGGAGAAGGCTGTGGGGGTGCAGGCAGAAGGGGCAGCCGGACTTGGGGGGCAGGTCGTGTTTCCAGCACTGAACCCTAGGTGTGGCAAATGAAGGGCAACGCCCCCCACCCCAGTTAGAAACCCTGCACCCGAGGACGGCTTAAGGAGATCGCCCCCACGCAGAGGTGAGTAAGTGAGTCTGAGGGCGGAGTGGGGGTGTGCAGGGAATCTCGCCTCGCGAGGGAACCTCAATGTCATTTAGCCCGACCTCCCACCCGGGCACATCTTCCGGTCTCCCGCTGCCCAGCGCGTGGGGGGCTCTTGACGCTCCTTGGACACCTCGAGGTACGGGGAGCTCACTCCTTTCCTGCGGGCTCCTCCGTAGAGGTGCTCGCGCCTCCAGGACGGCCAGGGATGAGGCCTGGCGCCCCGACCTTGTGCGTGCCCAGTGGGCTGGCCACGGCCGGCGGCGGCACCTGGCGGGGGTGGCGGCGCGGCCGGGCGGGCGCTGCTGTCCCCGGCCCCAGTGCTGAGGCACGCAGAGCGCAGTGGGCTCTGGTGGAAGCCGGGAGAACTGCAGGGCGAAGGCCGCCGGGGGCTCCGCGGGCTGCGGGGGAGGCACTTGACACCGGCCCGGGGAGAGGAGGGGCCGCTGTCCCTGCGGCCAGTGCTGGATGCAGGGACCCAGCGCGGCGGCCGCACCAGGTAGCGGAGCGCTCAGCGGGGACCTGGGGAGAGGGCGGCAGCTCGGGCCCCCTCCCTGCACCCTGGCGGAGGGCCCGGGAGCGCGGTCAAGGCGGGGTGCTCGGGCCCAGCGTCCGATGGAGGGGGAGGGAGGGCGCCGCCGCGGGGTCCGGCGCGGGGTCGTGCCGCGTGCGGGGACCCCCGCCTCCTCCTGCCCGCAGCGGGGCCGCACGCGTCGGGCCGAGGGCGCTAGGACCGGCCGCGCGCCCAGGCCGCCTCCCGCCGCGGCGCCCCGGGGCCCCCAGTCGGCGCTGCCTCCCGGGCCGGCTACGCAGCACCGGGGCCGGGGCCAGCGCGGCCGCGGGGGCGAGCGGCGGGCGGAGGCCTGGGCCGGCGGCGGCCGGAGGGAGGGAAGGAGGAAGGCGGAGAGAAGGGTGGGAGGGGGGACCCGGCGGAGGAGGCGGAGAGAGGAGCGCGACAGCCAGCGGAGGGAGGGAGCGAGCGAGCGAGGCAGGCGGGCCGGGAGGGAGGGCGGGCGCGCGGGCGGCGGCGGCGGCCAGAGCAGAGGACGAGCCGGGACGCGGCGCCGCGGCACCAGGGCGCGCAGCCGGCCCGGCCCGACCCCACCGGCCACACGGTAATGAGCGGCGCGGCCGGCGGCCCGGGAGGCGGCCCGGAGGCTGGCGGGCGGGCGGGGACGCGGGGAGGCCGGACGGGCGGGCACGGCGGGCGGGCGGGCAGTGCCCAGTGCGGGGCAAGCGCTCCCGGACCCGGCAAGTGGGCGCCGGGCGCTGGTGGGGCCGGGGCTGCGGGCGCCGTCGGCGGACCGGGCTGGCCGGGGCGGCGCGGGGAGACTGCAGGGTTTGTTTATGTCCCCGCGGGCTCCGCAGGCGCCCCCTCCCGTCCCGCCCGCTCCGGCGCGGAGCCCCCTCCCCGCCCCCCGCCCGGCTCCGGGCCCAAGTTCAAGTCTATACAATGCCGCGGGGGCCCCTCCGCCGCCGCCGGCCGCCGCTGCCGCAGGAGCCCCGGCCTGCTCGCCCCCGCCTTCCGGGCCTGGCCCCCGTCCCCGCGCCCCGCCTGGGGCCTGCGGCCAGCGCGCCCGAGGGCGCGGACCCCGACCCCGGGACGATCTGCCCCCCGCCGCGGCCCGCGGGGAGCGGAGGAGGGGGCGGGGGCCGGGCCCCGCGCAGGCTCCGCGGCGGCGGCAGAAAATGGCAGCCTGGCACGACCCGGCCCCCGCCCCTCCCCCCCGGCCCCCGGCCCTCTCCGGCCCGGCCGGGCGGGGACCCGGGAGGCCCCCGGGGCGGGCCGAGGGGTGATCGGGGGCCGGGCCGGGGAGCGCTGCGCCGCGATCTCGCTCCGGCCACCTGTGGCTGGGGGTGCGGGGTGCCAGCGGATCTGGGAGGGGCGGCGGGGGTGGGGAGAGTGCCACTCGGGGGCACACCTCCCCGTGGAGGGCCGGGCGGGGGCGCGGCGGCGGGGGTGGGCCACGCCGTGCCTGGCTCCTCCCTGCCCCCGCCGCGGGCCGTGGGAGCCGGGGCGGCGGCGGTGGCGGCGGCGCCGCAGTGTGGGGGGGGGCGGGGGCGGGGCGGAGATCCCGGGCCGGGGCCGCGGGGGCCGGAAAACGCGGGGGGGTGGGCGCCACGGGGCCCGGGCTGGGAGGCGGCGCGGCGGGGTCGGGTGGGGGGCGGCGCGCGGGGTGGCCCCTGCAGCAGCGCCCCCGCATACACCCACGCACGCGGACACTCGCGCACACGCACTCCCCGCCGGGCCGGTGCAGACGTGTCCTTGAGAGCTTCGCATCTGCACAGTGAAGGACACGGCCTCCCCGAGGCTGCGCAGCGGGGTCGTCAGCCCCGCGGCCCCGCGCCCCGGGAGACCCCCAGAGCTGGGGACCCGCAGGCGGCCGCGGTCCGTGTCCCGCCCTCACCCCGGCCCCCCCTCCCCAGGCCGCCCTGCCTGCCCTCCCCTCTGCGCGGACGGGGCTGGCGTGGGTCCAGGGCCCGCCCCCGGCCTCCCCCAGCCCCCGTCGCTGGGGCCCGCGGCCCTCGGGCTGCCAAACTGCATTTCGCTTTCCTGGAGCCTCCCTTCCGAGGGGCACCCACTCCCTTCCCTCCCCCCCACTCCGTCGGTTCTTCCCTCTCTCCCTCCATCCCCTCCCGTCCTTCCGCCTCTCCCTTCTGCAAGGCCTGCCTTAGGTGCGGGTTCCCTGGGTGCCAGGGGCCCCTCTGTGACTCTCGGGGACCCTGTGCCTGCACCTTGACCCAAGATGGCGTCGTGCACCCCGCTGGGCAGCTCCGGCCTGCGTCAGGCGGGGCTGGGGGACACAGGACTGGAGCCCCAGAGCCTCACGCTGCGCCCCCGCCCAGACCTGCAGGATTGGGAGGCCGCGGAGAAGCGCCCTCCGCCTGGTGACCCAGCTTGCCCCCTGCCGCGGTGCCCGGAGGCTGCTGTCGGCTTCCCTGGGGGCCTGCTGGAGTGTTCAGGTTTCAGCCCCCGCTGCCAGCCCTGGAGGCTGCGAAGCCGTCCCGGCATCAGGTGCTGCTGCTGCTGCGGCTGCCTCCTCCCGCCCAGGCAGATGTGACAGCTGCTACGCTGTGTGCTTCTTGCGCTTGCTGGAGTGTTAGGACTGGCCTCTGGAATCTGGGGAGTCCAGCTGGGAGATGGACCCCGCATCTCCCGCGCCACCTGGACAGCCGGCTTGGGCCGTCCCTAGTTCCTACTGAGTTTTCTGGGGTGCGGGGGTTCCCCTCTGCCTCCAGATCGCAGGAAGCCATGTGTCTGACAGCGCAACGTGAGCATGTGTGTGCGCACACGTGCCGCTCCGGGCCAGGGCTGCGGGGCCGTGCACAGCCGCGCGGTACCTGCTTGCCTTCCCCCCTCCCTGGCTCCGTAGCCTTCCCTCTCCTCCCTGCTGAGTATCGTCGGCTCCTCCTTGAGAACCGACCAGGGCGCAGGCTGAAGGTAGAAAAGGTGAGGGCTTCTGGTGGGGCAGAGCCCCGCAGAGAGGGGGAGGACCTGCCCAGGGCCAGGGCTCTTGGGCGGAGATTCCTCTGCGGGGTGGGGGTAGGCCTGGAGCCTAGAGGGCCACTGCAGCTCGAGGCTGTGTGGCTCTAGTGCCGTCCTGGAATTTCAGACCCAGAGCAGGGTTGCAGTGCGTGGGTGGATGGTGGCCTCTGGGGTGCAGGGGCTGGGCCTGGGGAAGGAGGTGGGGGGCCCGCCCTGCCTTGCAGCTTGATCACTTCTGACTCCCAGAGGTTGAGAATGTGGGACCTTGGTTCAGCCTGGCTTGGCTCACCGTGTGTGTGTGTGCGTGTGTGTGTGTGTGTGTGTGTGTGTGTGTGGTGTTTCAGGTGGAATTCTGTGCTTGTGCCCCATTTCCAAGGTTTTCTCCGAGTGTGTTGATGGTGGCGCCTGCTTCTCCCGACCCTGCCTGTTGCTCTAGCGCAGTCACACATCACTGCCCCTGGTCCTCTGACAAGCCTGCAGAGACAAGATCTGCCAGTCTGGAGGCCTTGGGCCGGCCTGCCCTGTGGTGCTCCCGGCTCTGCTGAGAGGGCACGCTTGTCTGTTTGTGGTATCCGGGATCCCCATTAGATGGTCCCTGCTGCCTCCTGTCACCTGCAGCAGCGTCTGTGCTGGTCAGGGGTTCCTTGCCCCCTCCCCGGAAGCTGCCTGGTTTGGGGGGCTCCTCTGTGTGCTCTGCCTTTGCCTGAAGGCCTCCAACTGTTTCCAGGCTAGTTCTTAGCTCAGCCCCCAGGAAGAGTGGACTCCAGACTCTCGCTGGGCCTGATTGGGGTTTTTCTGAAGAGGGAACCAGGTAGGAGAGGCCGAGAGCAGCATGGCTCGCTCATGGGCCAGTTAAAAATAGGCCAGCTGCTCGCCATCCATGGCCGGAATCATTTCCTTTGTGTTCCAAGGCCCGGGGTTTGGGGTGGAAAGAGAACCCGGAGCTTCAATCTTGGAGCTGGTGGGGGCTGCTTGGGTGGGTCCAGGTCCTGCTTCTTCAAGAGGTGTCCATGCTGCCCAGGGGCCAGCGCGTGAATCCGTCTCACACTCTTCGCAGCATGTTTTCCGTGGCTTAGGCTTGAGTGGCCTGGGGCTCTGCCTTGGCACCCACTCAGTGTCCCCAGTCTGAGTGGGTCTTTGTCCTCTGCTTGGGGTCAGTAGCTAGAGCAGGGTGCAGCTGGCAGGGCTCCTGCGGCCACTTTGCTCCTGATATCCAGGAAATAGGGCTTGCCTGGTATCCCCGGAGCTAACCCCTGGGCTGTCATGGAAAACCAGAGGTGCCAGATTCCTCTCCGCCGTGACTGCTTGTTTGCACCATTACTCTCTGTTTCCCCTTAAAGACAAAACCGGCAACAACGAAAGGTCTAATCTGAGATCCTTGTGTTGTGTGTGTGCAATTGGTGTATGGTGTGTGTACCCATGCTTCCCTCCACTTGGTTCCTTGTGCTGGCATGATGGGTCTGGGGGGTGTGTGTGTGTGTGTGTGTGTGTGTGTGTGTGTGTGTGTGTGTGTGTGTGTGTGTGTGGATTACAAGCACATCCATAAGCTTGCTTTGGCATGAGCTTATTTCCAGATAGCAGCGGTGTCAGGTGAGGGCCCCGGGGCCGGAGGAGCTGCTTTCTGAAATTTCCCTGCCACCACCACCTCGGGCAGTGGGTTGGATTTCTCCAAAGCCTCAGTTTCCCCAGCTGGAAGCCGTTCAGCGGCTCTCCTAGGTGGCCTGTGCGCAGCCGTGATTGTTGTCACCATCTGGGCGCTGTAGGAAGTGCTCGTAGGAGAGCTTGTCCGTCTTCCTGCCTCTTGTGCAAAACGTTGGGCAGATGCGGCCAGTGCTGACTCGATTCAGACACCTCCCCTGGCAGGCTCCTGGGCACCGCTTGGCAGCAGAATTTAAGGAGTCTTGTTGTCAACAGGTTGCCTTCGAGTCCACCTTCTGGGCACCTTTACTCTAGGCCTGGATAGCCCAGCTGGGTCAAAGCTAGGCTTGGAGGGAATGCCGTGTGTTTTGGAGGCTCCGGCTAATGACCAGGCAAGGGCCAAGGTCATGGGAGAAGGAGGAAATCAAGTGCCCCCGTGGAGAGTGAGGCCACATCCAGTGAGAGTGTCTGGGAAGGCTTCTGGAGAAGGGGCACCTAAGGCCGTGTGCCCCCAACCCCGGTCAGGTGGGGGAAAGGAAGGTGGGCTGTAGGGGGAGGGCAGTTAGGGCAGGGAGGCCAGGCGGCAGAGGGTGGCTCTGAAGTGCCCTGCTCCGGATGGCTTTGGAAGGTGGGGGCTGCGGGGGAGGGGGAGGTCCGCGGAGCCGCTCTGCCTCTCCTGATGATCCCTTTATATCCCAGAGACAAGAGCTTAAGAGCTCAGACTTGGAGAGAAACAGAACAGGGTTTCAGTTACAGCGAGCCCAGCAGGGTGGTGGCCGCTGAGGGGAGCCCAGGAAGGGCTGCATGCCAGTGATGCCAATGACAGTGTGCATGGGGGGACACCTTGCCCCTTCTCTCGACTTCTTCCTCCCCCTCCCCAGCTTTGCTCTTCCCCAGCATCTGGTACATCCGGGGAAATGGGGCTGAAGCCTGACTCAGCCTTGCTTGCCTCCCTCTGTCCACCCCAGCACGACCAGTCTCCGAGCCTCCCAAGGGAGTGGGTACCGATGGTGTGGCCGCAGGTGCCCTTCAGCCCCCAGCTCCTGGCTGGACGGCTCCTCCCGGGGCGGGCAGCAGCAGGGGGGCGGGCCTCGGCCTTCACCGCCCAATCAGAGCCGATTGGAAGTTTTCCCGGCCGGGCTCTGCTCGCTCGCCTCGGGTCCCCTCTCCTTAGCTCGGGCCTCCGGGCTTTCTTCCAGTCTGTCACCAGCTTCCCAGTCTCGCTCTCCTCTGGTCATGGCCCTGCTCGCTGCCATCTCCCATCCTTCTTGATTTCTCCGCTGCTTTTGACTGAAATGTCAAGGTCATTGTGGAATTCGGCCCCATCCGGGTGCATGGAGCCATGGGGACCATCTCACCCCACTAAGGGCAGGGGCCGGAACTTACCTGTCCTGACACCCAACCTCAGGCTCCAGTGCTGCTGGGGAGGTAGAGGGGAGGGAGGGGGCTTCTGTGGAGTCCAGGTGTGTGTGTGTGCGTGTGTGTGTGTGTGTGTGTGTAGGGCGGTTATTGGTGTGTACAGACATCTCAGCCTGAAAAGTTGCCGGGCCATGGGTTCCTTCCAGCCCTCCTGACTTGAAAAGGCTAGAAGATGCTCAGAGGTGGGGCTGGAGCAATAGAACAACAGGGAGGGCATTTGTCTTGCCCATATTCAATCCTCAGCATCCCATATGGTTCCCCGAGCACCATCAGGAGTAGTTCCTGCGTGTAGAACCAGGGGTAGCCTCTTAGCTTCGCTGGTGTGACTCAACCCCCTATCTGCGAAAAGGAAAGAGATTCAAGGGCACATTTTGGGATGGTCGAGCCGGATCTGGGGTTTATTGGCTTAGCGAGGGACAAGGAGCTGAGGAGTAGCGTGCTGGGGCGGGTGGTGGGAGGTCCTGGGGCTGTGTCCCCCAATTTGCTCAGAGGACCTAGGAGGGAGGGGCCCAGTAAATGGGATCCTCAGCCCCATGAGGTGATGATAGGCGACTTCTCTGGACTCTAAAAAGAGCTAAGGAGCGGGATTCCATGCCGTAGCCCCAACTTGGCCTCGGAAATAAGCCGGCATGCGCGTGTGTGTTCTGATGTGTTGTTCTTGGGGTGTGCCTGGGTACGGTCATCTCAGGTCTTATAGAATTTTTTTAAATCTAGAAGTTGTTTGTTTTGGGTCACACCTGGCGATGTTCAGGGGCTGCTCTTGGCAGTGCTTGGGTGATCGTATGGAATGTCGGAGATTGAACCCAGGTTGGCCAAGTGCAAGGCGAGCACCTTACCTTCGGTATTATCTCTCTGGCCTTCATTTTTTACAGAATTTCTTAGAATACAAACATATACATATCTATAAGCTTCATATACATAGAGAAAGTCCCTGAAGGCCATGCAGCCAACCTATAGTATGAAGTGCCAACTCTGGGCACTTCATACTGGTTGGATTCTTTAAAAAAGCTACAGGACAAAAGCTATTTCTTAAGGGCAAATAAAACCACACCTTTTCCCTATCACTTAATATTTGTAGAGGCAGAGATTGAACTCGGGGCCTCACACACAGGCCTGTGCTCTACCACTGACCTGTGTTCCTGGCCCCAAACTGCCCCTTTTTCAAGCTTGAGCGCTTTCCTCAGGGCCTTTGGTTTTGGTTTTTAGGCTACATCTGCCAGTGCTCAGGGTTTAGTCCTGATTTTGTGTGCAGGGATCATTTCTGGTGGGTTTAATTGACTGTATGGGGTTCAAGTGACCATATGGGGTTCTGGAGTGAACCCTGGTTGGCCGCTTGGAAGGAAAAGGCCCTATCTGCTGTACTGCTATCTCTAACCCCTCTCTTTTGGGGGAAGATGCACTACGTTTGATAAGAGATGAGACTGCGTTACTGAGGCCAACAGTAAGGGGTTCTTGTCTTTTCTGAGAAGGTCACAGAGGGAAGCCCCCTCCCAGCACGCCCCGGGACAGGCCCTGGGAAGCTTGGAAAACCAGCTGATGGCCACACGCGACCTCTCTAGGCCTTGGAAACCAAGTTGGCTTCATAGAAGATGACTTAAAATGGGCGTGGTGTAGCGGGAAGGGCACCTGCTTTGCACACACCTGGCCTGGGTTCAATTCCAGGCGCCCCATATGGTCCCCGAGCCCCTCCAGGAATGATGCCTGAGCTCTGGGCCAGGAGTAAGCCCTGAGCACTGCTGGGTATGGTCCCCAAATGCACTCAAACCACAAGCAAAACTCAGTTCTGACCCGGATGAGAGAGCTGGCTGAGGCTCTCTCGTGGGCTGTTGTGATTTGAGTGTTGCCATCACCAGGTCTGGGCTGGAATGGTGCTTGGGAACCTGCCTGGCAGAGCGTGACCAGGCAGAGGGCACCACATACAAAGGACAAAGTGGGATCTCAGGAGGCCCCACCAGGGGACTCTGGCAAGCAGCTCAGGCTGTGCCTGGCTCTGCACAGGTGACAAGGGTGGGGAGGGGGAAGAGGGCAGAGCCACATTCCGCCGCTGCCTGCTGCTTAGCAACGGTGCCCACATGCGTTTCCCCAGCTCCCACCCCTGCCCAGCCGGGCCCCTTGGAGCTTGGCTGCCCATCAGACAGCGCATGAGCAGCTGAGTTCCCGCCCTCGCTAGTGGAAATAGGTGGGCTAGCAGAGATAGGAGCCGCTGTCCCTACCTTCATCCACTTCCTGTGGGAGCCCAGCGTCTTGGGGATCTTATGTGTCTCCCCCGCCCCTGAATCGGGAAGGAGCAGTCCCCATGCGTACCAGGGGTGCTTGAATCGAGCGAAATAGTTCACAGCCCACACACGTCAGTGGGTCGGGCTCTGATGAGGGTCACAGCAGGGTTGCTGTGGGTGATCTCGGGCACCCAGTGACCCAGGAGGCCCTTGAGCCATGGGGTCCCTGTCATTCTGATCACCCCTTTAAGTAGAGGAGATAGTGGCCCCCCAGACCCACCAAGGACCTGGACTGGGACAATTGGGGACCCTCCTCCGTACCTCCCACTCTGACCCAGGCCCCCAAGTCAGTTGCTGGGCCTCTGAGACCCCAGCACTGGCCACCTGCGTCTCTGACACCCTCCCCCCTCCGTCTTCTTGGAGTCATTGCTTGCTGGACACCGGTTGCCTCCTGAGCCTGGGCCCTCCTCCCTGCCCCTCTGGTCTCTTTGGACCCAGCGCAGCAGCAGTGGCCTCTCCCCTGCTTCTGGGCCTGCTGGCCTGGATGCAGCAGAGGGGCGAGACCACAGCCAGACCTGGCAGCTGGCACGCAACAGTGGCTCCTAACAGCTTTGAGCAGCAGCAGCAGCGGCCCTGCTGCCAGCCTCGTGCAGGCCTGGGTCCCAGCCCCACACACCGCCCCGGGCCTTTCTAGAGGCTGCTCCGGGACACTGGGGACTTTCTTCTGTCCCTCCCCCAACTCAGGGCTGGACTGCACTGCGCTGGGTTGCTCCCCAGGAAGGCAGCCTAGAGGTTCTCAAGTTTTCTCCTGTGCGAAACTTCCAGCCCCAGCCACCTGCTGGAGAACCGTGTGCAGGGGGCAGGAGGCTGGGCGCCAGGGCAGGGGGCTAGAGGTGGGGAGGCTGATGCGGGGGAGCCCAGCAGTGGTTGTGTTTGGGGCTTTATAAGCATAGGAGGTAGGTCTCCCTGCGGGTCAGAAAGGCTTTTTTATCGGCAGAGCCTGGCGAGCTACCGTGTCGTATTTGATATGCCAAAAACCAGTAACAATTATGGACCTCATTGCCATGACCTAAGGAATGTTTTGAGGCTCTTCGTCTTTCTGGAGCGAGCAGATGCCCTTGGCTACACTAGCACACAATGGAGAGGTTACTGGTGCCCGCCCGAGCAAATCGATGAACAACAGGAAGACAAGTGATACAAGTGATGGGTCACACCTGGCAATGCTCGGGCGTCACTCCTGGCTCTGCACTCAGGAATTATTCCTGGCGGTGCTTGGGGAACCATATGGGATGCCGAGGATCAAACCTGGGTTACCAGCATGCAAGGCAAACGCCCTACCCATTGTACTATCACTCTGGCCCCCAGGAAAGGCTTTCAGAGGAGGGAGTGAGAGGGTGTGGACGGTCTGAGACATTTCCCACCTTCGTGGCCAGCATGATGGGGTGGAACTGGCAGGGGACCTGCTGGGTCTGGAGTCTGGGTTGTTGCCCATGGATGGCAGTTGCCGTGGGGAAAACCACCTGGGGGCAGGGGAGGAGCGGGGGGCAGGCTGGTGCGAAATGGGCATGACGGGGTGCTGCTTTGGGGGTCGATACCACCCCTGACAGGGGAAGATCGTGGAGATCTGGGAGAGATCTGGAAGGGCTTCCGGGAGGCAGGGCTGGCATTGGACTTGAGGGAGGGTTTGGACTGGCTGCAGGAAGGAGAGAGTCTGTCACGGACAGGAGTAGGGGCTGAGTGAGTCCCAGGAGGGGGTGCAGGTCTGGCTGGAACCGAGTGGTGAGTCGGGAATTGGCAGGCAGGTGAGCTTTTGAGAGGGGCACTCACTTTGCCCCAATCACATCACTTGCAGCGGGAATGCTGAAGTCTGGGGGCTTGAGCCAGGGTCTCCAGAGTGTCTCCCCAGAACAGGAGCCCTGAGGCCCTCACCCCACACAGGTGGGACTAGCTGGGGACTGCAGCCTGGGGTTGTGGCACAAGAGGAAAAGACAGAAACTGCTGCTCACAGATCACAAGGGCTTGGGGCCAGAGCGGTAAGACAGCAGGGAGGGCACTGGCCTTGCACGCTGTCCACCTGGATTTGATTCCCAACATCCCCATGCTGTCCCTGCCTGCCAAGAGTGATCCTTGAGCACCGAGCCAGGAGTCAACCCCGAGCACCCTTGGGTGTGGCCCCACTTAAACCCCCTCCCCTGCAGTCGTAAGGAGTCTTGTGCAGTCATCTGAGGGCAGAGACTTTCTCGGGAGCCACTCTGAGCCCCAGCAGAAGCAGGAGGCTACGTGGTCTCGTGCCACCCCCGCCTGTGTTTGGAGTCAGACAGACCTGCCTCCCCTTTCCCTCAGTTTTGCCACCTGCAAAATGGACACAACCCTCCCAGGCTGGCTTTGGGTTCCTTACCACCACCCCCGGGTCACCCAGGAAACCTGGCAGTTGCCGCCAACTGTGTGCAGGAGGCACCCTTTGCACTTGGCTTGGCAGAGCCTGGGGTCCTGCCGCCCCATTACCCTCCCCCGCCCACCTTGGCTTACTTCGAGTTCTCTCCCTCCTGTCCCTCCCGTCAGCTTGGAGATGCTTGTCCCTGGGAAGGTTCCGTGTGTCATTATTTCTTGTTACCCAAACTGGCCTCACCCCAGTACATCTGAAGAGCATCTGCTGTGCTAACTGGAAATTTGGGGCTCCACTTGGTTTCTTTAATACAGGAGGTGGCGTCCGAGCAGAGCTTGCGTATCGCTGTGGGTGAAAAGGGCCCCGTCCATCTAGGGCCTGGGTGGAGTGAGCCTGTGCCCAACAGCTGATGCCAGATGTGAGAAAAAAGGGGTGGGGTCTAGGGCTGGGCTTGGGGGAACAGCTCCATCCGGGCGGGAGGACAGCCCATGGTGTGCCCCCGTGCTGTGCTGCTGGCAGGGGCTGCTGGCTGGCTGAGGGGCGGCTGAGTAACAGGGACACGGAGGCCACGTGTCGGGCTTGTCCATGGGTTCACATCCAGGTAGGCAGCGTCGGGGAGGCTGGGGCATACCTAGGCTGAGGGCGTGGAGTGTCATCAAAGGCAGCCTACAGCATAATTAATCTGGCATCGCCTCAATGAGATGCATAATTTGCTGCATGGTAATTAGGTATAAATGGTAAGCTGTCCCCATAAATGTTGTTGTAATTGGTATTAATTTTGCAGCGGCAAACTCAGTTGGTGCGTTTTTCCCTTCCTGCTCTGTTAGTTTTCTAGCACAGGCCTTCCTGGGCTTGGGAGGAATTCTAGTGCAAATGTTTGTTTACAGGGCAGCGTTTCTATTTTCCCCAGAACAGTGTTGTGAGTGGTTAGGAGCTTCCAAGCTGGTTTCCAAATGCCTCTTTGGCCCGCACTGTAGGTGAAATGCGGGCGCATGTGTGGGGAAGGCCCCGCCTGGGAGCATCCTGCGCCGGCGCAGAGGAGACAACCATGTGGTGTCGTGTGTGTCTGTATGTGTCTGTGTGACTGTGTGTGTCTGTATGTGCGTATGTCTGTATGGGCATACGCATGTGAGTGCATGTATTGCTGTATCCCTGTGGGTGCTGTGGTCTGTGTCTGACTTTGTGTGTGCATTTGCTTATATGTGTCTGTATATATCTGTGTTTTGTGTCTGTATGTGTGACTGCCCATGTCTGTGTGTGTCTGTGTGTTCATGTGTGCCTGTGACCGTGTGACGCCTGTACTGTGTGTGTGCCTTTGTGTGTCTGAATCCATGTGTGTCTCTGTTTGTGTGCCTGTCCGTGTGTGTCTGTGTGCCCCTCTGAGTGTATCTGAGACCCAGGGCCTCGGCAGGTGGGGACTGTGATGTAGAGATTGCCTGAGCTGGGGCGGGGCCTTGGGTATTTGCTGTGGCTTCAGCTGGACTGGAGGACATTGGTTAAGTCTCAGGCAGCCCCTCCGGGGAGTGGCTGTAGCCGCTGAATATCATCACTTCATTGACCTTTTCCTGACATCGCAGAGTGAGATTAGACCGGCAGGAGCCTGCCTTCAGCACTTACCCGTGCAGTCACCCATTGCACAGATGGGGCCTGTGAGGCCCCAGAAGAGCGGAGCTGGCCGTGAGCAGGTCTGGGAGACTGAAGGGGGATCGGCTGTGCCAGGGCTGGCGGCAGGGTGCGCGATTCTGGGGCACACTGCCTGCACTCCTGGGCTTCTCCTTCCTTCCCTCCCCTGCACAACGGTCAGTCTGGGATGGGGCGGAGGGGGCAGATGTGGCACCAGCGGGCACTTCTGATAGCTGCGGGCTCTGGCCGCCCTGCAGACCCTTGGTGGGGGCTCTCAGAAGTGACCTGAAGGGACTGCATGGGGCGGGGCTGCAGGCGACCACCCTGAGCTGTGTCCTGGGAGCTCCACACTGAGGGCTGTGGGGAGTCACTCTAGGCCCGCAGCAGTGTGCTGGGATGCTGCAGCTGCCTGGGGGTGATTTCACACGGTCCTCTCTGCCTCCAGGTCTCCCGGACAGGGCTAGGACGGACGCACACCCCGGGGTTTGTGCATGCGGTGGCGAGGGCCACACAAGAGGAAGTGATGAAGACCCCCTTAGTGGTGAGGAGAGGGGTACCTGGGGACCCCCTGGGGAGAGACTGGTGTGTGCCCCTCAGGACAAGTCAGGCCTGGGGGCTCTAAGTGGGGAGTGAGGACCGACTGGCCGGGTGCTGGGGTCCGGGAAAGGCCGTACTGTAGGAGCCTCCGGGTCAGACCAGCGCAAGAGAGGGCTGTGGGGGTACATTTTATTCTTTTTATTTGACTTTTTGGGTTTGGAGTTCACACCCAGTGGTGCTCACGGCTTACTCCTGGCTCTGCGCTCAGGGATTGCTCCTGGCAGGGTTCTGAGGACCCCGTGTGGTGCCGGGACTGGACACCACGATGGCTAGTGCCTTCCCTGCTGCCCTGTCTCTGCAGCCAGGGTTTATCTCTACTGTATTTATTGCTGCAGAGGCCGGGTTTGCTCACTGTACCCTCACCCAGGGAAGCGGGTGGCCACTCATCAGCCACAGAGCAGGGCAATGGGCCGCCAGCTGGCCATCAAGGGACAATTGCATGTGGACAGTTGTGCTGACTGGATCAGAAGGGCGAGTCCCTGAGAGGTGAAGAAGACCCCAATCCCTAACCCCAGTCAAGGCCTGGAGGGACGTGTGAGGAGGGGCACGGTGGGGACGGGTGGGGTCTATATTCTCTGGGGCTCAGGGCTTGGCTTCTGGTCTGCATGGCTCCTGCTTCTGTTGGGGCTCGCCCGGCTCCTGCGGTTCCCCTAGAAAGGCTCTGCCCCCGCATAGTTCTGCACAAGGCTCCTCATGATGGGGCGGTGTCAGTGGGGCTGTACCCAGGGGTGCTCGGGGTTGACTCCTGGCTCTGTGCTCAAGGACCTCTATTGGCAGGCTCAGGGGATGGCATGGCGATGTGCCACTTATGCCCCAAGACCATCTCGGACCATCTCGCAGGAGAGGAGGCGTGTGTGGGTGGAGGCCTCCAGTCTCAGGAGGTTTTGTCCAGAGAGGAAACCAAGGTGGATTAGAGCAAGTGCTCCCCCACAGTGGGCGCTGGCTCCTGCGTGCCCAGGTACCCAGAATGGGCACATGCAGAGTGTTGTTGAGGGCAGGGGCCACCGCCATGGTGCCCACTGCATGTGGCGACACTGCAGCCAGCCTGGGAGGTGGCAGGAGAAGGACGCAGGGTGGACACAGGGTGGAGAGGCCTCTCGCTTTTGAGTGTCCAGAAGTGGGGACAGTGAGGGGGGCCCAACACTTGCAGAGGGCGGACCTGGAGGGAGACTTATCTGCCGGGGGGCGGGTGCTGAGCTCCAGACTCCAAGGGCGGATAGCAGTGGTCTGTCCAGGCAGCTCAAGGCTGAAAGGGCCATCAGCACTCAGAGGGGAGGTGCTGTCCAGGGCATGGCTGGTCAGAAGCAAGAACACCACGCAGTCTCAGCAGAGGGAAGCAGCCCTCAGCAGAGCCCATGGGGCTGAGATTCTGACTTGGACAGAGAGGGCGTGGCCATGCTGCCTGAATGACCGAGAACCAGCGTGGTGTCATGTGGTGCCCGCGTGGTATCACGTGGCAGGAGGGGCAGGGAGTGATGTCTGGAGCTCGCTCGCTGCATGCAGGGCTACCTTTGTGGGTCCCGAGCATAGCTGCTGTGAGGAGGTGTTGTGCACTCAGCAGGCGCCAGGGTGGGAGAAGCACCTTGCCTCAGTGGGGCATGCCCGGAGTTGCAGTATAGGAGCCCAGGGCTGGGAGAAGCACCCCTGACCGCAGGAGTGGGGTGTGCCTAGGAGTTGCAGTATAGGAGCCCAGGGCTGGGAAAGCCGGAAGCCTGGGCAGGTTGGGGGACCTCTAGAACAGGCGCCTCCCCAGTGTCTGTGGCTCTCCCTGCTGACGGATCAGTGTCGCACAGTTGGCCAAGGGAGAGGTGTGCTCTCATGCACGCGCACACACACACACACACACACACACACACACACACACACACACACACACTCAGAACTGCGCTGTTGCCCCATCCAGAAACAGCTGTCCTTCCTGCTGTTATGGCCCTCCTCTTCCAAGGACGGGGACCCTCACTCTCAGTCTCTCATCTGCTGTTCCCCCCAGACTGAATCTCTCAAATTCAGTCCCACTGAATATTGTCTCCCGAAGACTCTAAAGTTGCCGTGCAACAACTTGGGTGTGAAACCAGGGGAACAGGGAGGCAGAGAGAGAACATGGACAGTTCCATAGACACGGCGCACACGGATCTGTTAAGAGAAAATACACAAAGCAACCAGGGTCTGCCTGTCTTCCTGCTCCCATGAGCTGGTGTGTATTTCTTGGACCGCACAGGCTGGCTGCCTCTCACCTGGAGGCGTGACCCCAGTCTTGACTGCCGCAGAGTCTGAGTGCTGCCTTTCTCGGTTGCTGTGTTATAGGGACCACACCCGCAGCCGTCCCGCAGCCCTTGTTCTGACGGTGGCTACTCTGAGGCCTTGCTCAGGAGCATGGGCAGAGGACTCCGCCTCCAGTGGGACTGTTGTATCCCTTGGAGGCTGAGGACATTTGCCACCCCCCCATGGCTAGCGGGTGGCGGAGCTCTGGAGTGGCTGGGGGCAGAGGTGAGCGTCTACAGAGCAGGAGATGCAGAGGCTCAGAAGCATAGGTGTGGACCATCTCTGGAGAGGCCAAGCAGTGCTCAGGGCTTGTCGAGGGGCACAGGACGGATCACAGTGGTGGTCTCAGCAGCCCTGTCCCACCGCTTCTCTGTGGACCCCTGTGCCCAGCTCCCGTGGGGGACTCCTGAGACCTGCCCAGGACCTGCGTGCTGCTCTAAGGAAGTCTGCAATGGCTGCTTTCTTTTTCTTTTTGGGTCACACCTGGCAGTGCTCAGGGGTTACTCCTGGCAGTGCTCGGGGACCATATGGGATGCTGGGGATCGAACCGGGTCAGCCACGTGCAAGGCAAATGCCCTGCCCGCTGGACTAGTGCTCGCCCCATGCAATGGCCGCTTCTGGCTCCTCAGATACTGCTGCTCCTTCGCATCTATTTTGGGTAGAGCCCACTTTCTCCCCCGCTGCCTGGAGGGGCTGTGTCATAGTAATGGAGGCTGAGTTGTCTCGGAGGATTCACAGATGCTCCCTGACTCGGACTGGCGTGAGGCCACCAGTCTTCTGGGGGCTAACTCTGCGCCCAGACGGTAGGGGATTAAGTGGGCACAGGTGGGACAAGTGGGGGAACAAGATGGCCGCTGCTGTTGCTCATGGCTTTGTGGGGGAGTGGGGACACACCTGGCAGTGCTCAGGGGTCCTCTCCAGTGCTGGGGATCGAAGCAGGGTTTCCTGTGTGCTGGGCAAGCATGTTACCCTCTGTACTTTCTGATCCTTCCCACAGCCTCCACTGCAGGCTTGAGTGGAGAGAAGCTTCTGGAAGGTGCAACCCATTCATGTTGAGAATGAGCCCCTAGACAGTGGTCCCTTGCACTGGCTACCCAGAGTGGCTGCATTTGGGGGTAAGTGTCTCAGTCTTCCCTTGCTTTCTGCTGGTCCCCCCACTTTAGAAGGCAGGTGATGAGGGCCTGGGAGGGTGATGCTCTCTGGTCTGTCTTCCGAAAATGGACTAGGACCCTCGGGCAGTGGCGGTGGTCTGCGGGCTGGAATCCCGGGTCCCGGCTCAGCAGACGCATGTGCTCCCATGCCGCCATGTGAGGGCGCTCTGGGCCGGCTGGATCAGGATCATCGTGGGGCGGTCAGGAGGAGGGTGAGTGGGGGCCTGGCAGAGCAGGGGTGCAGTGGACAGTGGATGGAGCAAGCATGGAAACCGGCAGCCCAGTGGGGTTCTGCATTTGAGGGGTGCGCTGCCCACCCCTGGCCCCCAGCAGACAGGCCAATGGGGAAAGAGGCCCAGAACTATTTTCTGACTGAGCCTGAAGATGGAGATTTGTCTCCATGGTGTGGAAGGCGACAGGCAGTGGTTTATGAGCTGTTGGGTCTTTGGTGGCTTTATTTATGTGTTGTTGTTGTGGTGATTGTGGGGCCACACCTGGCAGGGAGCGGGGGCACCACATCCCCAGCACCCGAGCAGTGTCCTGAATTGCTCCCCTGCCTCACTTTTTCTCATCTGGGGCATGGGGAGAGAGTATGTGTGTCCCGGCCTAGGGAGACAGGCGGACTAGCGAGGTGCTGGAATCGCCTTGCTCAGGTCCTGGCACGGCACAGGAGCCTACCGAGGCCCAGGCGGCACAGGCACTGCAGGGTGTCCAGACAGGAGGGAAGCCGCGGGTGGATTCGTCAGACCGAATCATGGCAGGAACACGGGGTTCAGGGTGTCGTAATCCTCACAGCCCAGTAAAGGGGAACCCACGCTCTTGCCCGGTTCACAGCTGGGTGGACTGTGGAAGTTTTTGCTTCGGTCACACCGCTGAGAGGTGGGCAGGTCGGCCTGTGAGCCCCACTCACGTCCGGCCGCTCTGAGCCGAGGGCCGGAGGTCTTGAGATTAGCCTTGAGTCAGGCTGTGAGCCGTGTGGTCGCGCACAGGGCTCCCCTTCCAGGGCGGCTCCCCCATGCGTTGCCTCTAGGTCCGGCTCGGTTTTAAGGAGGGGCCCCCCAACAATGGCTTCAGTGTTCCAGCCCCGCTGTCTTCCTCCCGAGGTTCGCAGGCGTGCTGTCCCCAGGCGGCCCCTGCGACTGACTCCACATCCTAGCACCTTTTGCATCTTCCCTAGCCCCGGGACCGTGTCCCGGGCAGTCCTCTGATTGGCTCGCTCTGGTCACGTGCTCTCCAGGGGCGGGGTCAGCAGCCCTGGGAAGGAGCGCAGGTCACTGGAGGGGAAGGAACCCAGCCAAATTGGCTCGGAGAAGCAGGCTTGGGGCTGGAGGAAGGAGGCTGCCATAAAGATAGTCCATATTTCTTGGAGGGTCAAGCAGAGGGCTGGACGGGGAGCAGGAGGACGGGGTGATGGCCTGAGGGCTATGTGGGATGGAGCCAGGACCTAGGATCAGACTCTGGTTCTGGAAAAGGGACCGGCTGTCTGCAGGACTGGGTGAGACTGGGTTGGTGCTGGTTGAGGTGGGACCTGGTTGGTACCGGTTAGCTAAGCCTGACGGTGAGGCTGGGGCAGCATGGGGATATTGATGGGGCTGGGGGGACTGTGTGTGGTTGATTGTGGGTGTGAGGCGGGCCCTGAGCGAGCAAGCTGGGCTTGCGGATGGAGGCAGTCTGGTGGACAGCCCTCTCTCTGCTGACCCTCCAGAAACAGGGGCTATGTACAGGACACCCCACCGCCCCTAGCTGTGGGAGCTGGATTGGGTGGAAATGCTGTACTTGGGGGAATTTGGTGGGCGCTAGGATGGGGGGCCGGGGAGGAGGGCCCTTTGTACAGCTGGTGATGATGGAACTCTGAGTGGGCGGGAGGCTGCGCTCACGGTTCTTCTGTGGGACGTGATGGTTTCGTAGTAGAGTGGCAGCGGTGGGAAGGTTACGGGGGGAAACGGCGCCAGCGGCCAGCCAATCGGGCCCTTTCTGCCGGGCCCCCTCAGCGGCCCCCTCCTCGCTTTCTCATATTTGCGTTCTGCCTCCTCCTCGCCCTAGGCTCTGCTTTCTCTTATGCAAATGCAGTGTTGTGCTGGCTCTCAGCCTCTTCATCTCCTCCTCCTCGTCCCTCCTGGTCCTCGACCTCCATCATCTCCTCCTCCTCCTCCTCCTCTTCCTCCTCCCTCCTCCTCCATCATCTCCTCCTCCTCCTCCTCCTCCTCCTCCTCCTCCATCATCTCCTCCATCTCCTCCATCTCCTCCTCCTCTTCCCTCCACCTTTTCTTCCTCCACCACCTCCTCTTCCTCTTCCTCCTCCTCCTCCTCCTCCTCCCTCCTCCTCCTCCACTTCAGAGGAAACCACTTTCAGCTGTTTCTTCTAGCAATTTTACGTTTCACGTCTGAGTAATGCACACATTTCTGACTTCCGTTTGAAAGATTTTGCATTGATTTCCTAGTACGTAAGAATTTCGCCCTCTGAAAGAAATAAAGAACCTGCCATGGAGGAGGGCTGGGGAGGGGGAGGGAACCAGGGACGTTGGTGGTGGGAGATGGGCACTGGTGGTGGGATGGGTGCTGGAACACTGTATGACCAAAACCCAAATATGAACTTTTTAATTATATATCTTTGTAATTGTAAAAATAAAAAATTTATAAAAAAAAAGAATTTCGCCCTCTTATGCAGAGCCAACCTTTCACTCCTAAATAGCTCTCCTGTGGTCAGAAGGCCATCAGCAGTGCCCGACCAGTGTGCTGTCATGCACATTTTAGAGCAAGCAGGCAGGCCCACGGACCCCCCAGACATGGCGTCTGCCTCCTGCGATGAGGTGTGTTGCAGGTGTGATGGCAATAAGGCCCTGGAGAGAGGGAAGATGATCCCAGATGATCTGGGTGACTCCAATATCATTGGCAGGTTTCTTAGAAGCCAAAGACAGGGCACGCTGAAGTCAGCAGTGAGTTGGGAGAAAAACACCATTGCTGGCTTTTTTTTTTTTTCTTTTGGGTCATACCTGGCAATGCTCAGGGGTTACTCCTGGCCCTGCACACGGAATTACTCCTGGCAGTGCTTGGGGACCATATGGGATGCCGGGGATGGAACCTGGGTTGGCCACATGCAAGGCAAACGCCCTACCTGCTGTGCTATCGCTCCGGCTCCACCATTGGGTGACTTTAAGGATAGACGAACCACAAGCCTAGGACCGGGGAGCAGCTCCAGGAGATGTAAAAGTATGTGAAAAGAAAAAGAAAGAACTCCCCCTAAGGCCTATAGAAACAGTCCTGCCAACTACTTGATGTTAGCCCACTGATTTTTTGTTGTTCTGCAAGCTTGGGGGGCCACACCTGGCAGTACTCAGAGCTTACTTCTGACTCTGCACTCAGGGGTCACTCCTGGCGGGCTCAGAACAAATGGGGTGCTGGAAGTAGGAGATAATAATTTTGAGTTGCTTTATTTTATTTATTTATTTATTTGTTTATTTATTTATTTATTTATTTTTCTTTTTGAGTCACACCTGGCAATGCTCTGGGGTTACTCCTGGCTCTGCACTCGGGAATTACTCCTGGCATTGCTCCATTGGATGCGGGAGATGGTATCCAGTCAGCTGCATGCAAGGCAAATTCCTACCCGCTGGACTATCACTGTGACCCCAATTTTGTGTTTTATTTTTTTTATTTTTAATATTTTATTATATCACTGTGAAATATACAATTACAAAGATGTTCATGTTTGGGTTTTGATCATACAGTGTTCCAGCACCCATCCCTCCACCAGTGCCCATTTCCCACCATCAATGTCCCCGATTTCCTCCCCCTCCCGAGCCTGCCTCTATGGCAGGTTCTTCATCTCTTTTGTCTCTTTCACTTTCAATCTCTCTCTTTTTCTCTCTTCCTTCTCTTACACATTGTGGATTGTAATGCATACATTTAGAGATTATCATGTGTATCTTTTGCCTGTACTCAATGCTCAGTTCTAGGTTGGTATTAGCACTTTCTTTTTTTTTGGGGGCCACACGGCAATGCTTAGGGGTTTCTCCTGGCTCTGCACTCAGGAATTACTCCTGGCGGTGCTCGGGGGACCATATGGGACGCTGGAGATCGAACCCGAGCCGGCACGGGCTGGCTGTGTGCAAGGCAAACGCCCTACCCGCTGGGCTATCTCTCCGGCCCCAGCACTTTCGACAATTATTAGCACACTTCCCTTCTCTGTCTTACCTAACCTCTGACTCCCACACATTTGTGGTAATTTCCCACCTTGACCAGAACTCCTGATCCATGATTTGCCTGACCTTGGATATTGGTTTTTGTGTTGTTTTAAACTGATTAGCTTTCTGGGGCCGGAGCGATAGCCCAGCAGGTAGGGGCGTTTGCCTTGCACGCGGCCAGCTCATGCTGGCCCGGGTTTGATCCCCGGCATCCCATATGGTCCCCCGAGCACCGCCAGGAGTGATTCCTGAGTGCAGAGCCAGGAGTAACCCCTGAGCATTGCCGGGTGTGACCCAAAAAGCAAAATAAATAAATAAACAAATAAATAAATAAATAAATAAATAAATAAACTGATTATCTTCGGAGTACTTGTAATCATTGAAATAGGAAGTTGATACTGCATGGCGTGCAGTATATGTTTTCATATATACATATTACATGTATGTATGTATGTACACACACATTTCTTAAATCAGTGCGTGTAATTATCCATAGCTGAATCTCATGATAATTTCCTTTCTTTGTTTTTCCCAAAGTACAGAATCACCTTGATAATCTTGCCTGACTTGTTTTCTGCCTACTTTTTTTTTAGTCCCTAGGTACCTTCTAACAGCCGTCAGTGTGAAATCTCACATTATACATCGCGTGTTTCTGCATTAGCTCTCGCTCCTGGGGTGTTTTCCCTGGTGGCTGTGCTCGGTGCCCTCCCTCCTTCTGGCCCTCCATGCCCCTTCCCGTCCCTTCCTGACCTCCTGCGTTGCTTTATCTCCCAGCTTTGAAGTACACTGTCCATGACAGTTAATTCATTGATAATCCAAAATCAATATCCACATACATGCAGTGCTGGAGTTCAAGGGCAGGGGTAAAGTCAGTGAAGAATGCCTAAAGTTTTATCACGTTTGAAAGACCACTCAGGGGCCGGAGCGATAGCACAGCGGGTAGGGCGTTTGCCTTGCATGCAGCCAACCGGGTTCGATTCCCTGGCATCCCATATGGTCCCCTGAGCACCGCCAGGAGTAAATCCTGAGTGCAGAGCCAGGAGTAACCCCTGAGCATTGCCAGGTGTGACCCAAAAAGCAAAAAAAAAAAAAGTACTACTCAAAATCAGGTAGGCCGCTCAAAGGACTGGGGCACGCGTGTTTTGTATGTGGGAGCCCGGGTTCAGTGCTAGCACCAGATGGCTCCCCCCATTTCCTTTGGGAATGACCCCTGAGCACTGAGTCTGGAGTGGCCTCCAAGTACTATCAGATGTGTCCAAAAACAAACCAAACAAGAAAAGGGAGAACTTAACATCAGTGCAGACCAGCACTGTGACCTGACATCAGAGTGAGTGCCTTGTATGTGTGAAACCCTGAGCTCCACCCCCACCCCAGTAAATAACTAAATGAGACTCGGTGAGCCTGAGGGGCACACCTCAGGCACTGGAGGTGGGACGCTGGAGAGTTCCCTGTGGCCCTCTATGGATTTATCTGCATTTTCACCTTAATCCTGGGACTCCTTCCCTCTCCTGGCGTCTCAGACCTCTTACAGACAGAGTGCAACACCTCTCACGTTTCAGAGTTTCTATTCTGCCGTTCCCCTGAAGATGGTTACCTGGCTGGAGGGGGAGCCCGCGGAGTGAGTGCAGGCTTTGCGTGCAGAAAGCCTGGTTCTAGCCCCAGCACTGCATGCGCGGCGCCCGCATACCACTGGCAGTGGCCCTACAGCGCCGAGCTGGGTGCGGAGCCTTCAGCTCCTGGTTTTGGTAACTCATCTTTGCTCTCTGCGGTGCAAAGACCATTGTTTTAGGCTCTGCAGACTGCAGGGGCTGGTCGATCTAGGGGGTGTCGGTGGTTTATAAGGGGAGGTAGGTCTGGGGAGTTCCTGCTTTCACTCAGTTTTCACACATGCTTCATCTTAACCCTGATCTCCAAAGGTACCTGAGACTGTCATGTCAAATGTCTTCCAAGGAGTCAGTGCTCGTGGATTACTCCCAGCTCAGTGCTCCAGGACAGAGCTGTGTTGGGAATGTGCTCTAGGCCTTTGAGCCCCGAATCTGCTGGCTGTGGCCATGGGTTCCTGCGGGGAGTTTTCTTCATGGGTAACACTTGTGAGGTTGTCCTGGACAAGGAGTCAGCTTTGGTGCCAGGAACAGCAGAGCCGTGCTTAGCAATGACCTGTCCTTATTGGGACTGCAGCCCAGGGCAGGGCCCTGCTGGAGAGAAGGAAGCTTCTGCCCTTGGCCTTGGTCCCCCCCCCGTCCACTGTCAGGGGCCTGGACTTGTGTGGGACAGGTCTGCCCACCCCATACTGGCTGCTGGCCTGGAGGGTCCCCAGCGCCCAAAGACTGGCCCAGGCCCACTGTATCAGGGCGGGGCCTGAGCTCTGAGAGCAGCTTCCGGGAGGCGCCACTCTCCTTTCCAGGCAGAGGTGGAGAGGGAAGGTGGAAAGGCAGGCAGGGTGTCTGCCTTTTTGGGGTCCACTCCCTTACTGCGTTTGCCCTTTTCTTCTGCTTCCTTTCTCCTCTAAGGGACAACCAGAGGCTCTCTGAAAGGGGCTTTTCTCACAGATTTCTGTGTCACCGGGCAGCAGAAAACCAAAGGTCTGGTCCAGAGTGAAAGGCCCCAGAGATTCTGTGGGAAGCAGGGGTGCCCTTGGGGCTTCTAAGGATGTCCCAGCAGGGTCCACTCTACCCTTTGCCTTTGGGCTCTCTGTCAGCTGGCAAAGCAGACAGGAGGAGGTCCCACGGGTCCCCTCATCCAGCTGTCTGTGTCACTGCTGAGAACCCTGAGGCCAGGCCCAGAGCCATCCCTGCTGCCTGGGCACAGCAGGTGACACTTCAGACTCTGGGGCTCTGTTCTCCCAGAGTCACCTCCGGGTGAGCAGTGGTCTGAGCTGGGGGACAGAGCTCCCTGGAGGCCCCATCAGAGCTTTAGAAGAAGAAAACCGTGGGCGCTGTGCTCTGCTTCCACAGGAAATGGGACCAGGCCTGAACTTTCCCCCGGCTCCTGCTGTCAACGGGGGACAGGAACAGAACTACTCACTGCCTGAGAGGATGAATGGCGCGTGCTCAGCATAGCATCCGCCTGGAGCTCGTCTCCGCTAGCCATGTCTCTCTGGCTGCTCATCCCTCTCACAGGCGGTCCTTTTTACAGCGGCCACATTGCTCATAGGTGCACTCCCTCATAGTGTCTAGCGGCTGTGTCTCATGGTGGCCATCCCTCTCACAGAGGCGTTTCTCACAGGCTGTCCCTCTTGCGCTGGCCACCCCTCTCACAGTGACCATATTTCTCACAGGGGGCTGACTCTCACAGCGGCCATGCCTCTGATGGTAGCCATGTTCCTCATGGTGGCCATCACTGTCTCACAGGAACCATCCTGCCCACAATGGTCACCCCCACAGTGACCGATCATGTTTCTCCCAGGGGCTGTCCCTCTCAGGGGTGGTCGTGTCTCATGGTGGGCGTCCATCTCACAGTGACCGTGTTTCTCCCAGGCTGTCCCTCACAGTAGCCACCCGCTGTCCCTCTCAGGGTGTGGTCGTGTCTCATGGTGGGCGTCCATCTCACAGTGACCATGTTTCTCCTAGGCTGTCCCTCACAGTATGTTTCTCATGGGCCCGTGTGTGTGTGTGTGTGTGTGTGTGTGTGTGTGTGTGTGTGTGTATTTGGGCTGCAAGTGTGCATGGGCTAAGCTCTGAGGCTGTATGTTGTATCTGGGGTGGGGCAGGGGCCCTTCTGCTCACCTGTGGGGATTGGGGCAAACCTCACCCTGACCGGATTTTGCCTTAGGAACCCCTCCTCTCCTGGGTCCCTCTCAGCTCCAAGCCTGGGCATATCTCTCATGGCGGCCATGTTCGCCAGGCCTGAGACCCCATGTCCCTCCAGGAGCCTGCCTTGGGAGACAGGCCTGGACCCCTGTAAGTCTGAAGCCCGTGCTTTCTCCGGTGCCTGGTTTTCCAAGGAGCTCTGGCTGGAGGGGCTGGGAACAGGAGGGGGAGCTGGGGGGCTGGGAACTGGAAGGGGAAGGGCGTGGGTGGGCCCAGATCCAGCCTACCTCCCACTTTCCTTCCCCTGCCAATCCCCTCCCCTCCTGGCGGCCTGGAGCACACTGGAGGCCTGGGCTTGGCTCTCCTCTGGGGGTGGGGGCGCCCAGAACTCTGTGTCTCCTCGCGTGGGGAGGGTTGAAGCTGCACCCCCAGCCGAGGCCTGAGGCAGGGGCTTTGTTATTTCACTGGCTTGAGGCCCACACCTGAAGAAGGAACGATGAAAAGCGTCTCAAATCCAGTTGTGTGGGTGCCCAGGGCCCCTCACACCCATTGGTGACTGGAGGCCAGTGGGGCCCTCTCTCACGCTGGGGAGAGCGGCCTCGTGGCCTGCCCCCACGTGGCTCCCGGCACAGCGGCCCTGAGCCTCTCCCGCTCCACTGCCTGGCCTCTGCCTCCCCCACCCCAGAGTGGCCTCCCAGCAACCCCCCCAGCTCTTGGGGCTAAGTGAGGTGACATTCATTTCACTACATCCTGTGACTGCTGCTCGCTCACTTCCTCCACGTGGGGCGAGCGGTGTGGGGGTGGCAGCCTGGGGGAGGACAGACAGAAGGAAAAAATGTAGCTGGGCTGGGGCCCTTGGGATTTCCGGGGGTGGTTAGGGGCGGGGGAGGGAGGGTGCGGGAAGCTTTCAAAGGGAAGAGCAGACGTGAATGAGGCGCAGGGCCGGCGGGAGGCAGCTGGAAGTCCCAGAAGGGGAACCCACACGGCACAGCTCAGCCTGGTGGGGCTGTCACCTCAGGCAGGAGACGGCCCTGAAGGGAAGCCAGGCACGGCCACGTCTGCCTCGGTTTCCCCAGCTGGTGAGGCGGGAGGAACGGGCGGAAGGCCTAATCCGGGGAGGGGGCTGGGGGGCAGGTGGGGCCTGGTTTTCGGGGTGCCCGGCCCTGCTCACCCCTCTTCCCTTCCCCACAGGTGGAGCCACCAGAAGCCCCACAGCAGCCTGAGTCCCAGACGAGGAGGGCCGGGCCTTTCGGGGATCTATGTCTCAGCTGTAGCGCCCGCGGACAGAGGCGGCCACCGGATAATTCCTTCCATAGAGCCAAGCAGCCCCCAGCCCCGCGCAGCCGCAGCCGGCCTGCCTCCCGCCACCCAGCTGCCCGCCATGCCCTCCAGCGGCCCCGGGGACACCAGCAGGCTCCGCTCAGGAGCGGGAGGAGGACCATAAGGTGAGCAGCCGGCCGGTCTCCATGGGGACCTGAGGACCAGAGAGGGGCTGTCCCCAGGGAGTGACAGTGCCAGCTTGCCCAGCCTTGCCCTGGGCAGAAGGGGAGGTCCCCTCCCTGAGGAGGTGAGGAGGCAGGCGGAGGCGAGGGAACTATAGCTGGTGGGAACATCGGCCCACGCACCCCATGCGATTGAATTGGGGGTCCCAATCCCTTTCTTTGGGGATCAGCATCCTATGAGCCCATGCTCTGGTGAGTCTTACCTGTGGTTACCATGTCCTTTGCCTGGCGTTCAGAGGCTTCTGGAAGACCAAAGACTAGTTTTAGGAGGCAGGGCAGACCCAAGGCACAGTCCTTGGTGCACCCGCGGGTGCTGGGTGCTGGCAGCGCCGTCATATGCAGACTGTGACTTCCCTGTCCCCGCCCCGGCCACAGTGTCACTTCTGGCACGGAGGGTGACCGTGTTTTCAGAGCCCCAGGTGGGTCATCTCTTCACCCCCCCCCCCAGCCTGGGAGGGTTGCAACTGCCCTCACGGTGAGGGTCTCACCTGGTCACAAGGCCACCCCCAACACTTGCCCCGCCTCTGTCAGAGCAGTGGTAAAGCCGCCCACCTGCCACTCTTGGGGAAATTGAGGGCCCTGGACCCTCCGGGGTGCCCTGCCCAGCTTCCTGAGCTGGGCCTCGGGGCCAGTGCTGCGTGGAGTCTGAGAGTGTTCAGGGTGGATGGTGTCCTTAGATCCAGCGTGGACACGTGGCACCAGGTCGGGCCCCCTGAGTGCTCCAAAGATGGCGTTCTGCAGGCTCCCGGGGACCTACTCCCCCCCCCCTTCCCCCAGCCTGCTCAGCTCCTTCCCGCGCTTGTCACCCTCAGAGCTCACTTCTCTTTTCTGGGTGTTTTCCATCTCTTGGGTCGTTGAGGACAACCCTGGAAACAAACGGGGCACAGACAGCTGGTGCCCTAGAGGAGGAAGCCGGCGCAGGATGGGAGCCGGCTCTCCCACCCCTGGATTGGGGCCTTCCCTGCGCCCAGTGCGTGTCCCGGGATGGGCCGGCGAGCACGCGCATGCGCAGCGCACCCAAGCGCGTCTCTTCCCAGCCTGGAAGCCTGCGTAGTTCAGGGCTGTGTACCCAGCAGGCCGGGCGCCCGCGGGAGGAGTGCATACGATGACCCCTGAATGCGGCGACCCCTGGGCAGAGCTCCTAGGGGTCAGTCAGCCCCTTTCTCTCTGACGGACAAAGGTCAGCGGGCCCAGGTTAACGCACGAGGACAGCTGCAGCCGTGGAGATGGGGCCGCTGTGTGCAGCACTCCCCGGCCTGGCACTGCCCCTCTGTTGGGTTAGGGACCCTGACCCACCCCTTCCCCATCCTCTATCCTGGCTGGTGCCTGGGCAGTTTGCTCTCAGTCCTGCTTCCTCCAATTCTTCCTGTGACCATGCAGTGGCCTCGCCGTCCTGGCCAGCAGAGCCGCACCACTGCCCTAGAGAAAAGCCTTCAGGGTCCCTCCTCAGCACAGTTCAGGGCAGAGACAGAGGGGCCGAGAGACAGGGCAGGGGTAAGGCGCTTGTCTTCATGCTACGGCCCCAGTTGGATCCCTAAGCGCTGCATATGGTTCCCCCAAGCACAATCAGGAGGGACCCCTGATCACAGCCAGGTGTGACCCCCAAACCAAACAACAAAACAAAGCAGGGTACCACACAGCCCCAGAAGCCCCAGGTCCCCAACCTGCGCATGCCCCTTCCTGGGGAGGTGACTCCAGGCCCTGAGCTGGCGCCCAAACTCCCTAGCTGTGCCTATTTGACTGGGCGTCTGGGGAAGTCAGATGAGGTCATGGGCATGGAAGTGCCCTGCAGACAGCAGAGCCGGGTCCAATTATGAGGGATTACGACTGCTATTATTACCGGCCCATAGTAACTGCTCTGGATCTGGTGGCAACAAACACGCCTGCGCCAGGTCCCCAGAGGCTCGTGGGGGAGGAACCGCGTCCTTCCCACAGCCTGAAGGCTCACCTGCCACTCTAGCAGCTTAGGGCCAGGGGATGCTCTTGACAGCCAGACCTGGGGAGGGGGCTGCTTGCTGTAGAAGGGAAGACGGATTTGGACCACGGCCCACAGACGCCGTGAGTCGGCAGCGTTGCCGGAGCACCTGGCACAGGCACTGTTTGGGGAGCCAGAGGCGAGGGTGTGGCCACCCACTGGTCCCCTTCTCCACCCAGTGGCCGCCTCACACGCCACGCCGTCCTTCTCCGTACTCTTTACCGGACTTCCGGGAGCTGCCAGGCCTTTGTCTCGGCTGTCCTTGCTTGCATCAGCCCCAAACTCTGGTTGGTAGAGAAATGGTCATTCTCAGAATAGGAGCCCAGAGCCCACAGACCCGGCAACACAGAAGTGCCCGAGCCCCACCACGGCCTGCAGAATCAGTGCTCGGGGTTAGAGTAGCCCCTCCGGGGCATGAGAGGTACCCGAGTGGAGGGCATTGGTCTCACTGCTGCCCCCAGGGGCAGGTGGTCACAGAGTTGGAGCTGGGATGCAGAAGAGCATGTGGTTGAACCCCTCCGTGCACAGAGTGGGGACGGCAGGCAGGGAGCCCAGCAGTGGGCTCTGGGTGCAGGCAGCCTTGCTCGTGGCTGGGGGAGCAGAGAGGAGAAAGAAGAGGGAGAGAGAGAGAGAGAGAGAGAGAGAGAGAGAGAGAGAGAGAGAGAGAACCTTGTCAGTAGAGGCCCCCTGGCATCTGCCCAGCACCCCTTCTTTCTGCACCCTCCCCCCCTCCATCCATGGTAGGGAGGGGAGGGGCATGGGAAAGGGGTATAGCACACTGAGGCTGTGGCCAGGGTGGGTCTGTGGCTGTGGGAGGGCAGGGAGGAAGGGGTGTGTTTCTGCCTGCCCGTGGCACTGTTGCGCTCCACATCTTCCACTCCAGCGCCTGCTCTCTGGCCTTCTCCCTTAAAGGAGATGGCCCCCCAGAGAGGTTAGGTCACTGCGCCTCCAGGCACACAGCGCTGGAGGGGTGGTGTCAGGAGGACTGGTGCCCCCAGCCCTGACTAGCGCTTTCTGGGGCCCTCCCTGTGGCAGGAAGGAGGTGAAGGGCTGAGCTCTGGGAGGCGCCAGACTTTTCCCTCCTTTCTCCTGCTGTGGGCTCAGTGTGTCGGGATGGTGCGTGGAGCTGGGCAGCTGTCTCTGTGGAACAGGACTGCCGCCCGGGTATGTATTGGAGCGCCGCATCTAGGAGGACTTCACGGGAGCTAGTGGAACGACGGTCACTCTTAATCTCCCTTTCTCTCTTGCTCTCTCTCATTTCTCCCTCTCCCTACCCCCACATCCCTCTTTATTGTGGATATCGCTGAGGACGCAGCCTCTCCCGGTGTGTATGAGAGTGTGTGCGTGAGTGTGTGTGTGAGTACGTGTGTGTGTGCAGGCATGCTCACATGTATGAGAGCACTGTAGCTTGGGACCTCCCTCCACACCACATCCAGATCAGAAACCTGGTGGGTACCGCTTTCCACTGGACCCCAGGCACTCCCTCTGCTCTGGCACAGAAACTTCTGGGTACCCTTGTTGCAGCCCCCCACCGGGGTTCTCCCCCCTCCCTGGGTGCACTCTATGTTTATGGCTTTTCCATGCCCACACGTGTGCTTTGAAGGAGTGGAGCTATTATTTAAGCTCCACTTTAATATTTCTATATTAAAATAGTATATGGGCTACATTGGCGTGATAGGGTCCAATGGAAATGTTACTGGCGCCCGCTCGGAGCAAATCGATGAATAACGGGATTCAAGTGATATAGATATAGATATAGTATAGATATAGGTATATATATATATATATATATATATATATATATATATATATATATATATATATATAAATCACTGCAAATTGCAAAGATAATTTATAATTGTCAGGCTTGCAAAGTTGCCTTCACCAGTGTCCACTTCCCCGACTAGTGTCCCCAGTTTCCCTCCTGCCCCCCTCTGTGACAGGCACATACTTCCCTGGGTTATCCTAGTGTTCCCACCCCCCTGTTCCAGTGCCAAGCTTCCCGCTGCAGACCAGCGCCCTGCTCTTTCTCTCTGTTGCCTTTGGCATTAGATACCCACCCCCCACCTTCTCTGGGTCCTTCTGTGTCTGTCCCTCTCTCTGACCAACTTCGCTCAGCCTGACACTCTCCAGATCCATCCACGTAGCAGGAAATTGCATGACTTCATCTTTTCTTAGCGCGCTGAGTACTACGCCATGTTTGTTTGTCCAGTCATCTGTTCTTGAACACTCGGGTTGTTTCCACATTTTGGCAGTTGTGAATAGAGCTGCAGTCAACATAGGCGTGTAGGTGTGTTTTCTGCATTGTGCTTTTGGGCCGTTGGGGCATATTCCCGGGAGTGGGATTGCTCGATTAGATG
Source organism: Cryptotis parvus (assembly GCA_021461705.1). Classification (NCBI taxonomy): domain Eukaryota; kingdom Metazoa; phylum Chordata; class Mammalia; order Eulipotyphla; family Soricidae; genus Cryptotis; species Cryptotis parvus. The sequence goes on from JAJIBD010023896.1 coordinate 184,149, forward strand.
GAAACTCAGTTCCTAGTTCTTTAAGGAGTGTCTGTGTTGCTTTCCTAGAAGGCTGGGCTGGTCGACACCCCACCAGCAGTGAGGGAGGGTCCCCACATCCCCGCCAGCACTGGTTGTTCTTTCTGATGAGGGTCAATCGCGGTGGTGTGAGGTAATATCTTATTGTTGTTTGATTTGCATTTCTCTGCTTAGTAATAAAGAGCATTTCTAGGCATGCATTCTGGCCATTTGCATTTATTCTTTGAGGAAGTTTCTGTTCATGTCTTCTCATTTCTTGACAGGATTAGATGATTTTTTTCTTTTTCTTACAGAGCTCTACCAGTGCTTTATGTATCTCGGCTATTGCACGCTTTGTCAGATGAGTGGTGGGCAGGTAATTTCTCCCAGTCTATGGACTTCTTTGTGCTTTGTATTCTGGTCATTTCCTTTGAGGTGCAGAAGTTTATTATTATTATTATTATTATTAATTTTTTTTTTTACCTTTTGGGTCACACCGGAAATGCTCAGGGGTTACTCCTGGCTCTGTGCTCGGAAATTACTCCTGGCGGTGCTCGGAGGACCATACGGGATGCCGGGGATCAAACCCAGGTTGCCACATGCAAGGCAAACGCCCTCCCCCCGCCCCCGTGCTATCGCTCTGGCCCCAAGGTGCAGAAGTTTCTTAATTTAATTGAAGCTGGTTTGGCTGCATGCAAGGCAAGCGCTCTACCTGCTGTGCTATCTCTCCAGCCCCCTCCGTTTGTTTATCTTTGCTTCCATTTGCTTGGTCAGTAGTGTTTCATCCTCAAAGATGCATTTAGCTACAATGCCATGGAGATTTGTGCCTGCGTTTTCCTCCCTTACCTTATGGATTTATGTCTGAAGTCGAGGGAGGTTTTCAATCACTTTGACTTGACTTTGTGCATGGCATTAGAAAGAGGTCTGAATTCTTTTGTTTTGCATGTGACCAACCAGTTTTCCCAGCACCACTTATTGAAAAGGTTTTCCTTGCTCCACTTCATATTTTTTTGCTCCTTTATCAAAGACTCACTGACCAATATTACTTAAATATTTAGCTCATTAAAGCGTTACATCGCTGCATATGTTGCCCGAGCCCATGTGTGCTTGCGCCCGCGTGGCTAAGCACATGTGCCTGAGCGCATGTGGCACCCGCATCTCCCTTCTTTTTTTCTCTTTTTTTCTTTTTTGGGTCACACCCGGCAATGCTCAGGGGTTTCTCCTGGCTCTGCACTAAGGGAATTACTCCTGGCGGTGCTCGGGGGACCATATGGGATGCCGGGATCGAACCCAGGCCAGCACAGGCCAGCAGCGTGCAAGGCAATCACCCTACCCACTGGACTATCGCTCCGGCCCCTCGCATCTCCCTTCTTGAGATGAGGACTTTCATGCTCTCATGTCTAATGCTGGGATGTGGGTACTGGGCTCCCTCCCTTGGACGAGCCCGAGGTCTCTCTTGAGCACTTTACTCTCTCTGCTCTCCCTCCTTCCGCTCACTAAAAGCCTCCAAATAAAATCTGTTTGCTTCACACACACACACACACACACACACACACACACACACACACACCACGCAGCTGCGCACATGTTCAGCAGCAATGGCAGCTCTACGTGGCTCATCAGGAGCATGCTATCATCGTGACTCATTGGGCCTTTGTTGCAGGTTTTATGCTCTCGAAACTGCTCAGCCTGATGTTATACATTGTGAAGTTCGGTTGGCCTTGCAGTGGTGGTCTCAAGGCTCCAGTTGCCTCAGGGCAGCCTGTGTGTGACTCTGGCCTCTGTCATGTTGCATGGTGTGACAGGAAGTGAGAGGTCACATGAGATGGGGTCTGTGCACTCAGCAGGGAGCTGGCATGGGGTCATCCCACTTGGGATTTTCTCAGAGATCTCAATGGAGAGCTCAGGAGGGAGCTCAGGCTTTATGTGTGGACACTCTAGGTCCTACCTGATGGACTCTGCGCCGCAAAAGCATCCCCTGCAGCAACACCTGAGCACTGAGCTGGGAGTGACCCAAAATTATAGACAAGCATAAAGATTCAGCTTAGGGGCTGCAGAGGTTGTAGAGTGAGTAAGACCCTTGCCTGGCATGTGGCACCTCCCAGTTCAATGCCAGCATGACCAGTGGCCCCTGAGGACCCTGAGCTCAGAGCCAGGAGGAAGCCCTGAGCACCATTAAGTATGGCTCCCCAAAACCAATCAAATAAAGCAACAGAAAGGTTTGTCTTGGATCAGTCTCGGTGTGTCTCCTGTCATCAGTTACCTCTCTGCACGCGTGGGATCGCGGGTGCTGTGGGTAAATGGTGGAGGTGTGGGTGCAAAGTCCCCGAGGACCAGAATACGCTGGAAGGTCTCTTCTCGGGGGCCGCCTACACTGCCAGCCTGACGCCAGCTTAAGCAGAAGGAAGAGCAGAGCAGGGGGCAGCGCACCGATTCCTAGTGGCATGGGCCAGGGCTCCCTTCAGAGGCCCAGAGAGGGACCCCGCTGTGCAGAAGGTCCTGAATATGGGGAGCTGGGCCAGGCTGGGGAGCTGAGCTGGAGGGGGTGTCCCCAACATGGCCGAAGTGGGGATTGCACTTCCTGGCACCTGGGCCAGACGCTGGGCATGTGCTGGCCTGCAGCTGCCTCTGGGGAGAATCGGGCCCGTCGGTGTTGGCACTGGGGAGGGCTTGCACAGGAGCTCCTTGGCCTGCCCTGGGGTGTGCCACCCTTCCTTAGCCCCGTTTTACAGGTGGCGGGCGGGGGAGCAGCGAGCTTCAGGGTATGAATAGGCAAGGGCATTGGCTACAGGAGCATTTCGGCGGGATTCCTACCCTTAGGAAGCTTCAGTGTGAGGGTGCAGGTGGGGCAGTGGTGGCCTGGGCAGAGGCGGCCAGCTCTTGCCTGATTGTCTCTCAATGCACTGAGTTCCCTGCTGAGACAGTGAGCCGGGTGTGTCTTCTGCATGCTGCCAGAGAGGAGGTCCGGGTTGTGGAGGAGGTCTGGGCAAATCCCCTCTCCAGCTCTTTAGCACTGATGGAGGTGTGTCTTGGACGGGGGGAGGGGGCTTGGGTGGGCGCCCAGGATGAGGGGACCCAAGAAGCACAGTCTTGGGGCAGGGCCATAGTACAGCGAGTAGCGGGATTTGCCTTACGTGCGTGCGGCCAACCCAGGTTCGATCCCTGCACCCCAAAGGTTCCCCCAACCAGCCAGGCGTGATCCCTGAGCGCAGAGCCCTGAGCACTCCCTGTGTGACTCAAAAACAAAACAAACACGCAAAAATGAAGCACAGGAATCTTTAGGGCAAGGGCCGGAGGCGATGGTCCAGTGGTTAGGGCGTTTGCCTTGCATGCAGCTGGACCCAGGTTCGATCCCGGCATCCCATATGGTTCCCTGAGCATTGCAAGAGTAATTCCTGAGTGCAGAGTCAGGAGTAACTCCTGAGCAATTCCAGGAGTGACCCAAAAAGCAAAAAAAGAAAGAAAAGAAAAGAAAAAGAAATCTTAAGGGCAGGCCCTCATCAGTAGTGGCAGTTTTTTGAGGTTTTTTTTTTTTTTTTTGTTTGTTTTTTGCTTTTTGAGTCTCACCCGGCAATGCTCAGGGGTTACTCCTGGCTCTGCACTCAGGAATCACTCCTGGTGGTGTTCAGGGAACCATATGGGATGCTGGGGATCGAACCCAGGTAAAGCAGCGTGCGAGGCAAATGCCCTCCCTGCTGTACTTTCTCTCGGCCCCAGTAACCATAGTTTTGAGGGTTCCTCCTGACGGTGGGGCTTCTCTCAGCAGCCGACCCGATCCTTGCCTCCTGCGTTGCTCAGCCCATTGGCCCCCCTCCGAGGGCCCCTCACCAGGGATCGTGACAGGGACATGGCGGGAGCCGACCTGCGAGGCCAGTGACTGTCTCATATTGTTGAATCGTTGCCACAGAGAACTGAGAGCCGTGGGGAAGTGACTGACAGATGGTTGGAAGCTGGGATTTGGGAGCTCCCCGTGGCAGCCTGGCCCCTCTGCGTCCCGCAGAGACAGGGAGAGGGCTCTTCGCTGCGGTCTCTCCCAGGGTGGGGTCCTTACACTGTCCTGAGGGCTCTGCCTGTCTCCTGCCACCTCACACAGCCCCTGGGATCTGGCAGGCTCACTCCTTCCACACCCATCCCCACTTGAGACGTCTACCTGGAGGCATCTGGGTGAGCCAGATGGGCCCTGAGTCTAGGCAGGAGTGCCCTGAGGAGGCACAGGCTGACACCCGTCCCGTCTGCAGCACATAGCTCTGAGGGCAGAATTGGGGAAGCCCTGCCACCTGGGGTCGGAGAGTCCTAGATGGAACATTAGGTGCACAGGGGCCTTCCCTGCCTGGCTCTCTGACCTCTGCAAGTGAGATCACCTCTCTGAGCTCCAGATTTCCCACTCATGCAATGGAAAAACACACCCACTCTCCTTTCCGGAAAAGCAGGAGAAGAAAAAAAGGAGATAAAGGGAGCTGGGGGCGTTTCATTAATTACCAACGAGGCACAAAGGCGAGAGATGATTGTTGTCATAGCCGGCTCATCCAAATGACTAGTTGTGTGTGGCTTAAAATAATCCACCCGTGAGCACTGGTAAAATGTAGGTCAAAGCCTGGCCTCAAGTTTAGAGAGGCTGAGGGTAATGAGCACCTAATGGGACCGGCCTCCCGGAGGCGCGTGCAGGTACAGTGATGCAATCACAGGGAAGCCAGCGGCAACATGTCAGTCCAGTTTGCTGATCTGAGTCAGTATGATTGGGCTGCCCTGGGGAGCCTCTTCCTGCCTGGGTTCATGGAGAAACGATAGATAGACAGATAGACAGATAGACAGATAGACAGATAGGTAGGTAGATAGATAGGTAGATAGATAGATAGATAGATAGATAGATAGATAGATAGATAGATAGATAGATAGATAGATAGATAGATAGATAGATAGATAGATAGATAGATAGATAGATAGATAGATAGATGATAGATAGATAGATAGATAGATAGATAGATAGATAGATAGATAGATGATAGATAGATAGATAGATAGATAGATAGATAGATGATAGATAGATAGATGATAGATAGATAGATAGATAGATGATAGATAGATAGACAGACAGACAGACAGACAGATAGATGATAGATAGATAGATAGATAGATAGATAGATAGATAGATAGATAGATAGATGATAGATAGATAAATAGATAGATAGATAGATGATAGATAGATAGACAGACAGACAGACAGACAGATGATTGATAGATAGATAGATAGATAGATAGATAGATAGATAGATAGATAGATGATAGATAGATAGATAGATAGACAGACATATAGACAGACAGACAGACAGACAGATGATAGATAGATAGATAGATAGATAGATAGATGATAGATAGATAGATAGATAGATAGATAGATAGATAGATAGATGATAGATAGATAGATGATAGATAGATAGATAGATAGATGATAGATAGATAGACAGACAGACAGACAGACAGATAGATGATAGATAGATAGATAGATAGATAGATAGATGATAGATAGATAAATAGATAGATAGATAGATGATAGATAGATAGACAGACAGACAGACAGACAGATGATTGATAGATAGATAGATAGATAGATAGATAGATAGATAGATAGATAGATGATAGATAGATAGATAGATAGACAGACATATAGACAGACAGACAGACAGACAGATGATAGATAGATAGATAGATAGATAGATAGATAGATAGATAGATAGATAGATAGATAGATAGATAGATAGATAGATAGATAGATAGATAGATAGATAGATGAGAAGAGAGCAGATGCAAGCATGTTTATACGAGTACTTGGTATATGTGTAGACTTGTTTACTGAGCACCTGCTATGTGACAGTCCTTCCTTCCTTCCTTCCTTCCTTCCTTCCTTCCTTCCTTCCTTCCTTCCTTCCTTCCTTCCTTCCTTCCTTCCTTCCTTCCTTCCTTCCTTCCTTCCTTCCTTCCTTCCTTCCTTCCTTCCTTCCTTCCCACCTTCCTCACACCTTATACTGCCAGGCTCCATCTCTGATCTCCATCCCCCAGACTCCTCATGTTTTCAAGCCCTAGACCAGAGTCCTTGATCCTGGCCAAAGATCCCAAACTTGTTTGACCCCTTTGCAGAAAAAAAATCATTCAGTCCTTGGAAATCTACCTTCCCTAAGCAAACATGTTAGCAAAATGCATCTCTTCCCCTATTGGACCCTAGGCTACCACTGTCCCCCACTTTCCAGCTCCCCAAGGGGCAGTATCCCACTTCAGGAAACACCTGTTTCGCTTTTGTGAATCCCAAATCATCCTTTCCTGGAGATGCTTACAGTCCGGCTGAGACCTTGAAGCTAGGAGTGGACAGCGGAGGGAAGAAGGACCCAGGAAGCCCATGTTGGGAGGGAGGTTGGAGGTGAGGGGCTGTGGGGAAGGGACTCCAAGAAGCCGGGCTGGAAGAGCTGGGCCTTGCTTGTCCACCCGAGGTGAGTGTGGGCCTGGTGGAAGGTTCAGTGGGCCACTGAGAGACCGCGGCCCATCCGCAGCTGGCGCCTCTGTTCGCTGGGAGCCGGAAGGGAGACGACATAGAGACAAGATTCCGGCGTGGGCTGGATCCTGGGGGCCTGTCTGCCTTCCCAGGGTTTGGAGCTCCCCTTAATCCGCAGGCCCCGGGGGCCAGTGCTTCCCCTCCCGCCTCCCCAGGGTGATGTCATCAGCTTTGCATGTTGGAGCTTCAGGGTTCCCAGCTGCTCACTGCGGGGTCGCAACCAGATGTTGGGGTTTGTCTGCAGCGGTGAGTGACAGCTGCACATGTAGGGTGCAGATGCTGGCTGGGGAGTGGGGTGGGGGGTTGGGAGTCAGGAGGCTCTGTGAGAAGGGTGCGACCACGAGCAAGTGCACAAGTCCTGGGTGCTGACCCCAGGCCCGCTCCTCCTTCTTGCGTGATGGAGTGGTCAGCTGTGAGGTCACGTGAATGACCCCTTTTCATTTAGGATTTGTGTTTTATGGCCACACCCGGCAATGCTCAGGGCTTACTCCTGGCTCTGCACTCAGGAATTCCTCCTGGCAGTTCCTAGGGACCATATGGGATGCCAGGGATTGAACCCAGTTTAGCCACGTGCAAGGCAACGCCCTACCTGCTGGGCTATCGGCTCCAGCCCCCTCATTTAGAACTTTAACAGGGATCGCCCCAGCTGTGCTGTGTGGGGTGGGTCTGGGCTCACTCCTACCTGGTGATGCCCGGCCCCTGGTGTGGGTCTGCCCTGGGTTGGTGGTATCAGGGGCTCGATGGGACCAGGCATGAGAGCCGGGGCTGGACCTTGGGACTCGCAGCTGTGACTCTCCATTCCTCTGAGCTCTCTCCCTGACCCAGTGTCCCCCTTTTCATAGCTGAGCAAAGGAGGGCTCAGAGAGGTTCCCTAAAGTCCAGCCTGCCCCAAGCCCACGGACCCGAACATTGCCCCTCCCCGCCGGGGAAGGATGGACTTGTCCACTCCCCGATTGACTGATCACTTCCTGCCCTGGGTGTCCCTGGCTCCCCAGCTGCTCTGGGCTCTGTGGGGCTTCCTCCCCCTTCTAATCCTGTGCTCGTCACAGATTTGACAAGCATAGTTCACATTCCTCTGCCCAGCAGAGTGAAATGCATCCCGTGTGATAGACACTGGTCTGTCTCCGGGAGGGCCCCCGGGAACCATCCACTCACCCCTCCGTCCACCAGCCCCTCGCCTCCCGGGGTGAATCGGCTCTCGTTCCTGTGACAGGTGGCTGTGGCATGGAGAATGGTCCGCTGGCCTTCAGTGACACGCTTCGCCATGCTCCGGGGCCTGGCGGGCAAGGCACAGGCCAGCTGCTCGAGCTGGGCTTTGGGGAGACCCTGCTTCCCCAGCACTACTCAAAGGGGATCTGGGCTGCGGGCTGGCATTAAACCCAGCATCCTACGCCAGCCCGAGGTGGAGGCTCCGTAGCTAACAGTTGCTCTGGAGACCCCCTCACTCTCCAGACGGGGGTAGCCTGGACATCTCGGGCTCAAGGGGCTCAACCCCTCCTCGGGTGCATTGTACTAAGTCACCGTAGCCTGGGAAGCTGGGTTGCATCTCCTGTGGCCTAGGTGCCAATCATAGCATGACTGTTCGTGGCATGGGACTTGCCTAGTAGAGACCCCAAAGTGAAGCCCGCATGAGCGTCCTTGTAGAGATCATTGGGATATGTTGGATCATTGGGATATGTTGAATCTCAGATCTTTTTTTTTTCCTTTTTGGGTCATACCCGGCAATGCTCAGGGGTTACTCCTGGCTCTGCACTCAGGAATCACTCCTGGTGGTGCTTGGGGAACCATATGGGATGCCGGGGAATCGAACCCCGGGCCGACACAGGCCGGCCGTGTGCAAGGCAAGCGCCCTACCCGCTGGGCTATCGCTCCGGCCCCATCAAATCATTTGATGGATCTGCAGCTCTCTGATCCATTCCGAACACAAGCTAGAGAATAGGATGAGCTCCCTGGAAGGAACAGCATGTGCTAAATAGTCTAAAGTCTGGACACTGGGGTTCGTCCAGCCAGGCGACCCCCACAGACCCTGGCAATCTCTTGCCTGCTGGCCCGGCCCATGCACACCCAGCTGGGTGCTTGGCCTGGAGGAACAGCAGGGCCTCTTCAGGGGCTGCTAGGGTGGGCCCCCTGCTGCCACGGTGTGGGCAGACAGAACCCCCTCCTCAGGAAATACCGGGCCCGTTCTAGTCATCCGGGGGAATAAACCAACCAAGGGATACATGTTTTGCTTTTCTGTCCTCAAATCCCTGTGATGTAGGTATAGGCTGAATGGACGGCAAGCCTCGTTTCACAGGTGGGGGCACTGAGGCTCCAAGTAGATGGCTGGAACCAGATGATGAACAAAAGGGCCCAGACAGACTCACCGGGTCTGCACCTTCTGTGACGTCCCTCTTCTCCCCCCACTCCTTGACAGCGTGGTGACAGGGAGCTCCATTTAGCCACCATGGGTGTCCGTCTGAAGTCCCCAGGGCTGTGTGCACCCCATCCACATCCCCTTTGGGGATCCAAGTGGCCTTTTGTTCTTTTCTGGCCACGCTCAGGGATGACTCCTGGCCTTGCTGAGGCTCAAGCATTGCTGTTGGGCTTCCAACCCGAGACTCAGGCCGGGACAACAGCGGGAAAGGTGCTTGCGTTGTACACAGCGGCCCAGGTTAGACCCCTGGCTTCCCATTGTTCCCCTGAGCAGAGCCAGGAGTCGGCCCTGAGCCTCTCGGCATGCACTCCCGTCCTCTGAGCCGACTCCCTGACCCCAAGAGCCCGTTCTTGCTTGGCGGAGGGTTTCAGCAAACAGCTGAGAACCGGCAGATCTGGTCCCCCATATGACCTGCCCCCAGGCACCCTCAGATTTTATTTTTATGGGGAAGTGTTTGGGGACATCCCCTGCAGTGCTCAGGCCGTGCTCCCGGCTCTGCACTCTGGGATCACTCATTGCGTTGCGGGGATGAGCTGGAGGCAAGTGCCTCAGTCCTGTACCTGCTCGCAGCCCCTCCCAGCTCTCTTTCAGCCCTCACTGCTGCTCTGGCCAGGGTCCTGGGCCTTCTGCCATCTCGCGCCCCCACGGGGGACCCCCCGCTGCACCCCACACACAGGCTGCTGTCCCAGCTCCTCTTCCAGACCTAGGCTCCTTGGAGCTCTCTCCCACGGCCCTCACTGCCGTGCCGCTCAGCAGAGCTCGCCGGCTGAGTCACTCAGGTCTCCCCTGTCCAGCCAGCTCCAAGCTTGTCCTTGCCTTGACAACACCTGCTGACTCCTGCCGCTGCGGCCTGCGCCATCTACCCTTGCACCCACAGTGCGCCCACGTGCCATCTTCCTGCTCCTCCCCCACTGGCGTCTCTGGAGGATTCTCGGGCCTCAGCCGCAGAGATCCCACCAGCATTGAGGGCCCGGAGTGGGGATCCAGGGCCGTGAGCCCCACGAGTCCTAATCACTACAGCCGGTCACTGCAGCCTCCATCGGCACATCCCACCGCCCCCATCACCTGAAAATTCATGTGGCAAACCACAGTTCCTTTGAAGTCACAGAAATTGAAAGTGGAGCAGGACACCAAGGGCCGGCCTGGTCACAGTCCTGGTGCTGGGCGGCCCAGGGTCAGCGTCCTCCTGGGGAGGGCCCCGCAGTGCCTGGTGCCTGGCCTCCCCCTTGGGCACCAGGGGGTCCACTGTGCTGGCCAAGGGCCCACCTATTCTCTCCGCCCTCCCCTCCATGCTTTCTGCTCACGATCAGTCATGCCAGGCGCTGAGTCAGAAGGGACTCGAGGGTGGTTTGTGGCCGGGCGGAAGCAGTGAGGCAGTAGGACTTTCGAGGTTTCTGTCTCTGGGCCGCAGGAGATGACATTGCTGGTGGCCCGCAGGAGGGTGTGTGTGTGTGTGTGTGTGTGTGTGTGTGTGTGTGTGTGTGTGTGTGTGTGTGTGTGTGTGTGTGTGTGTGTGCCATTGCTGGTGGCCCCATAGGTGTGTGTGTGTGTGTGTGTGCCATTGCTGGTGGCCGCAACAGGAGGGTGTATGTGTATGTGTGTGTGTGTGTGTGTGTGTGTGCCATTGCTGGTGGCCCCCACGGAGTGTGTGTGTGTGTATGTGTGTGTGTGTGTGTGTGTGTGTGTGCCATTGCTGGTGGCCCCCGCAGTGTGTGTGTGTGTGTGTGTGTGTGTGTGTGCCATTGCTGGTGGCCCCGCAGGGGTGTGTGATGTATGTGTGTGTGTGTATGTGTGCCATTGCTGGTGGCCCCCTGCAGTGTGTGTGTGTATGTGTGTGTGTGTGCCATTGCTGGTGGCCCCGCAGGGGGTGTGTGTGTGTGTGTGTGTGTGTGCCATTGCTGGTGGCCGCCCAGGAGGTGTGTGTGTGTGTGCCATTGCTGGTGGCCCTGTAGGAGGGTGTGTATGTGTGTGTGTGTGTGTCTGTGTGTGTGTGCCATTGCTGGTGGCCCGCAGAGGGTGTTCTGTGTGTGTATGTGCCATTGCTGGTGGCCCCAGGTGTGTGTGTGTGTGTGTGTGCGCCATTGCTGGTGGCCCCGCAGGTGTGTGTGTGTGTGTGCGCCATTGCTGGTGGCCCGCAAGTGTGTGTGTGTGTGTGCCATTGCTGATGGCCCCGCTGAGGGTGTGTGTGTGTGTGTTTGTGTGCGCCATTGCTGGTGGCCCCGAGGTTTGTGTGTGTGCCATTGCTGGTGGTCCCGCAGTGTGTGTGTGTGTGTGTGTGCCATTGCTGGGTGGTCCCGCAGCTGTGTGTGTGTGTGTGTGTGTGAGACATTGCTGATGGCCCCGCAGGTGTGTGGGGGGGCGTTGTCCTGGTCTGAGCTCAAGGAATCGGTACAGCAGTGTCATGGGCCCCGTCAGTGTCACGGTCCAGGTCAGCTCCTTCGTCCATGGCGTGGCCATGTCCTGAAGCTTACTCACACTTCAGGTCCTCTCCCGCCCCCCATGCTGGGATGGTGCCTGGATCTCTATCGTGTGAGGTCAGTGGCCCGCCACCGGCTACAGCCCCCAGCCCCAAATCAGTGATTCTTGATTTGACCATACCTTTTCAAGAAAAGGGGATTCTGGGGCCGGAGCGATAGCAGTGGGGAGGGCGTTTGCCTTGCGCGGCCAACTGGGTTTGATCCCGGCATCCATATGGTCCCCGAGCACCGCCAGGAGTAATTCCTGAGTGCAGAGTCAGGAGTAACCCCTGAGCATTTCGGGTGTGACCCAAAAAGCAGAAAAAAAAGAGGGGAATTCTGGCCCAGAAAGGTAGTATTAAAGCCTCAGGACTCACCTCTGCCATGGGGTGGGTGGACCCGGGCCCCACCAGGAGTGACCTCAACGCTGTCAGTAGTATCCCCTGACTCTCCATCTCTTCCAAGCCAAAGCCCAGAAGAAAGAAGAAAAGGATACTTCCCAATTTAGCTGCTTCCAATTCTGTGCCTCTGTGTGTGGTTTGTCTTCATTTTAAGCAAACTTACACGCAGCTCACCTGGGTTTGATCCCAGATACACCATATGGCCCCAACAGGAGTGATCCCTGAGCACAGAGCCAGGAGAAAGCCCTGAATACCTGTGGGTGAGGCCCAAAAAAGCAAAGAGAAAAGAGAAGGAATACAAAAACGGAAACAAAGTCCCAGGGGGCGCAGAGTGATAGTGCAATGGGAGGGTATTTGCCTTGTATGCGGCCGACCCGGGCTCCATCCCGGCATCCCATATGGTCCCCTGAGCGCTGCCAAGAGCAATTCCTGACTTTAGAGCCAGGAGTAACCCCCTGAGCATCACTGGGTGTGACCCAAAATGGGAAAAAAAACAGTCCCATGGGAGCCGGACCCTGGGGCTACGATGTAGAATGTGCTCACCAGGAGGCAGCAAAGCCTCTTGACTCCGAGGGGTCTCCGGGCAACGCAAGTGAATCTCACATCCACCCGGGGGTCCTGGGAATGTGGTGGAGGCGAACAGCTCCTGGGTGTAGTCTACTCAGCCCCTGACGTGTGCCTGCCCACAGGAGGGAGAGGGAGCAGGAGGAGGCCCGCGGCAAGGATGAGCGGCAGGAGCCCAGCACTACTGCGAAAAGTGGGGCGGCCTGGACGGAAGCGCAAGCACCCCCCGGTGAGTGGCCCCCTGCATGCACCCAAAGGAAGCGGGTCCCCTAAACCCTGGTAATGGAGGCCCAGGGATGGGGGTTCAGTGTTCCAGCTGTGGGGCCCCTTCCCAGACCTTTCCAGGCTTGTGCACCCCACTGTCACCCCCACACCTTTCCTGGTGTCTGCACGGACCCGCCTTGCTCCATAGGGCCAAGGGGGCTTGTGCTGAGGGCTCCCCCTGAGGCCGGAGTCCTGGCTCCCCGTGGGATGGGAAGTGAGGGGCGGGCTGAGGAGGCTCAACTGAGCGGACCAGTGGGCGGTGGGGCACAAGCCCTCACCCACACACATAGCCCCTCACCCCAGGTCTGGAGGAAGGGGCACAGTGCAGTGGTAAGTGCTGGGCCCCCTGTGTGCGCCCCCTGCGTGTGCCCCCGCCCGGGACGTGGGCCACCAGGACTGGGCACCAGCTTCCCGTGCTGTGACCTCTGGACTCTGCAATCCCCCGAGGTGACAAGCACTCAGGAGCCTTTCGGAGCCTGAAACTCTGGTTGGTCCCTGACAGCTGGTTCCTTCTCTGAACCCCTCACTGGTGAGGATAGGCACGGGCAGGGGCAGCTGAACTCCAATGGGAGGTGGGGGTGGGGGAGCTGGAACCTCGGCCCTGCGAGGAGGGGGGTCTCGGCAGGGGTGCAGTGTGCTCAAGAGAAAAGGGACAGTGGGGAGGGGCGGGAACACCTGCCATGGAGGAGGAGACCTGGGAGCCCTTGGGGGCCGGGGACACCACCACTGATTCCTTGGGATGGTCAGAGGGAAGAGGCAGGAGTTGGGTCTCCAGGAAGGAGGCGAGTGATATGAAAGATGGATTTTTTTTTTTTTTTTTTTTATTTGGGTCACACCCGGCAATGCTCAGGGGTTACTCCTGGCTCTTTGCTCAGGAATTACTCCTAGCGTGCTTGGGGGACCATATGGGATGCCGGGGATCGAACCCGAGTCGGCTGCGTGCAAGGCAAATGCCCTACCCGTTGTGCTATCTCTCCGCCCCGAAACATGGAAATTTTTATTTTTTGGCTTTTGGGGTCATACTCGGCAATGCTCAGGGGTTACTCCTAGCTTTGCACTCAGGAATTAATCCTGGCAGTGCTCGGGGACCCTGTGAGACGTCAAGGATGGAGCCTGGGTCAGCCTCTCATGCAAAGTAAACACACTCCCTGGTATTGTCTCTCTGGCCTGAAACATTTTAATCTTAAAGCAAACCCAGATCTTTGATGACCTAGATGGAAACATTGACCTCAAGTTCAAGGCTAGGGGCTGGAGTGATCGCACAGGCGGGCAAGGGCACTTACCTTGCACGTGGCTGACCCAGCTTCTATCCCGGCATCCCTTATGGTCCTCTGAACACTGCCAGGATTAATTCCTGAGTGCAGAGCCAGGAGTAAACGCTGAGCATTGCCGGTTCTGACCCCAAAAGCCCCTTCCAAAAACATAAGAAAAAGCGGTACCTATACCAGGGCTGCAGAACACAGTGGGGAGGGAGCTTGCCCCTGTGCAGCCGACTGGGTTTGATCCCCCACGCCACATTCGGTCTCCCAAGCCAAGCTAGGAGTGATCCCTGAGCAAAGAGCCAGGATGAAGCCCAGAGCACCTCCAGGTGTGGCCCAATACCCCAAAAAAGAACAAGAGTACCCCACAGAATTTGTGGCTCATGGAGACCCTTGTGCAGCCCACCCACAGGAAGGAGAGGAGCAGAGAGAGGCCCATTGCCAGATTCCTGGGGCCCTGGGGGATCCTTCACTCTCCTCCAAGGGGCAGCTTGGGGAGAAGGTGGAGGGATGCCCACAGTGCAAGCTGGAATGGGTGGGGACTGCTGAGCTAATAAAGCCCCCTTCCTGGGGCCCTGGACCCAGAGGGAGGGCCTGGCACTAAGAGGTGGGGGTGACCCCAGGACAGGAGCAGGGTCAGGATCCCCAAAGTGAGCAATACCGCCCCCTACAGGAAGGTTGGGACAGCTGGGAGGGGGCTGGCAGTAAGACCCTTGGGGCCATTGGAGACCCTTCCTCTCTGCATAGAGAACGGAGTTGGGGAGGGGTGTGGGTGCTGAGTGATTCTTTTTGTCTGTAAAGGTGATGACTGACCAATAAGTCTGGGAGACTGGCCAGAGAGTTATTTGCTCCCAGCCGGCACAGGACCAGGTGCGGGGAGCGTTGCTGCTGGAGCCGAAGACCCCAGTCCTCTCCCAGCTCTGCTGATGACCGCTGTTGGCCTGCAGGTCACACTGTATAGACCTCGTGTTCCCCTTCCGAGGTAGCTGGGCAGGTGCCTCCTCTTAGAGCCTGGGGGACTTAAGTGGGTCCGAGCACCAGCAGAGCCTGGCCCTGCCCTTCTCAGCTCGTTTGCATCATCCGGGGGCTGTGGCGGCCTCACAGGGACAGCAGAAGCCACGCAGCCTCCCGCGCTGTGACCCCTTGCCACCTTGGGGCCTCGCTGACCTTCTGCTTCCTGCCTGCTCATAGATGGCCTCCCGGGAGGCCTGCCCCTGCCCCAGGGTGCTCGGTCAGCAGCATGGTGGGCCTCAGAGGTGCGGAGTAGCACCCTGCTCCCCTCTGGGGCCAGTGAAGCTTGCCACCTAGGGTTTAAGGGTGGGAGACTGGCTGTGACCCCACCTCCCGGGCAGCTTGTCAGCTGTCGGGTGTAGTCCAGACCCCAGGATCCAGAGAGGCTCGGGGGGAGCCGGGAAGCTGATGGAGAGGCTGGGGTCAGGGCAGGTGTTAGAAGGGAGACCCGGGTACATGGGGGAGCAGAGATAAGAAAGGCCGGGAGCAGTGCAGGGCAAGGGGCGAGTTGGGGTGGTGTGTGCTGTGCGTGCAGGGTGTGGGGTCTGTGGAGGGTTAGTGTGTGTGACTGTGTGTGCATGGTGTGTGTGAGTAGTTGAGATATGCATGTGTGAGCATTAATACCCGAGTGTGTGAATGTGTGTGGGGTGTGTATGAACGATCGTGAGAGAATGCGTGAGTGTGTGAGTAGTATATGTGTTTTGGCGTTATATGTGAGTGTATATACACACATATATGCATATGAGTGTGAATATATATGTATGTTTGTGAGTGTGTGAGAATGAGTGTTATTGTGTGAGTGTGTATGTGCAGTGCCTGAGTGTGTATGAGCAGTGTCTGAGTGTGTATGAGTGTCAGTGTGTGTGTTTATAAGTGTATGTGGGTGGGTGTGGGCGTGTGAGCGAGTGCATATGGGAGTGTGTATTTGTGGTGTGAGTGCATAGTGAGCATGGATTTCTGTGTGCGTGGCGAATGTAGTCACCGCACAGGGGCGGGAGGTTCAGCTCACAGTGA